>CAUEEP010000458.1:0-132500 GCA_958450365.1 Mesorhabditis belari | reverse complement strand
TATTTTAATATATTAAGAATCGATTTGGTAGATGTTTTAAGACTTTTGGCATTAAAGAGGTATAGAACTGAAATGACGTGCTAATAACATTACAGTTACTTTACATAATTTTACAATCGTTTTACTGTACTGAACTGTAAACATGCTACACTGGTACAACGAAGAAAATCGGGGTTTTTCTAAAAGCAGAATCAAGCCAGGCAAGGAACTAGGGACTGATCTGGTCCACAAAAACTCTGGACTTTTGACACGGACACGGACACGTCAGTCGTTTTATGGATGCTGCTGGGAATCGCTGGGAGCTGGGAATACAGCTGGGAATAGCTGGGAGCTGGGAATACAGCTGGGAATAGCTGGGAGCTGGGAATACAGCTGGGAATAGCTGGGAGCTGGGAATACAGCTGGGAATAGCTGGGAGCTGGGAATACAGCTGGGAATAGCTGGGAAAACATGGTCAACGCTGGGTTTCGGGCCTAGCGACTTCTCGCTTACCGGGCAAAAGTTCTATCAATGAGCTACGCATCCCATTGTCACCATTATGCCCTATTGATCAGGCTTCTAGCTCTAGTTCTAGCCATGCTTTGGCTTGACTTACAGGCCTTATTTAAAAACATCGTTGTAAAAAAAACTTTTTGTAAAAACGAACACCGTTGCAGCACCATTTGTGGAGTGTTTGATTCGAAGTGGGAATTCGTTTTCAACTGAATATACTTTAATCTATCTTTAATTATCGTTGAAGCAATTGGAATAAGTTTAGGAAATGCTAAGCAATATAATGAGTAAGATATCATTATTTACTTATTCTTTAGAGTTCTTCTATGTCAAAATTGTAAACAAACTCTTTCTGATGTGTTCAATTCTTGATTTCTCTTGCAGAAATGACTTAAAGTCTTAAGAAATATGATTCTAGTACACCAGAAAGAGTGACTTTTCCACTTTTTGAGGCCAAAGTACACTTTGCTATCAACTATTTTAAATCTCAATCAATCAAAGATCAGAACTTTTAAAAAGAAAGTATAAAGTTTATGTAAAAATCAAGGAGTTTAATCTAAACCTTTGAGAAATCAAGGGATTATTATTGCCAAAAATATTTGCGTCATGTACTCGTCTCTTTTTCCCTCAAATATCGTGACAACTAAATTGCTCTGTTTACGTCAAAACTCATTCATGACATTGCCCAAATAGTTAAAAATAGGGCAAAATATTCATCTAATAGTAAAAATGTTCTAGAGTTCTTCTAGAGTTGAGAGTTCAATTCTAGAGCTGATTTCAGTTCTATTAATTGATTTGATTCTAGAATTGTTCTAGAATTGTTCTAGAATTGTTCTAGAGTTGTTCTAGAATTGTTCTAGAATTGTTCTAGAGTTGTTCTAGAGTTGTTCTAGAATTGTTCTAGAGTTGAGTTCTAGAGTTGCTTTCAGTTCTGGAATTGATTTGATTACAAACATTTTTGCTAGAGTTCTTCTAGAGCTGAGAGTTCACTTCTAGTGCTGATTTCGGTTCTGGAATTGATATTATGACTAGATCTGATCACGCTTATCAGCGTTAAAAGTGTTGATTTTAGTTACTCATTAGTAATTTAGTTGAAACCAGGGCAAAACAAAACTTATGCGTCGCCGTGACTCAAACCCGCGACCTTTCGCTTTCCAGGCAATAGTGCTAACCACTACACTACAACGGACAGGATCTCCTTTGCTCCAGAGGGAGTTAAGTGTTTATTTACAGTTAAGTTAAAGTTAAAGTTAAAGTTAAAGTTAAAACTCCAGGATCTTTTCTGCAACAAACTTGCTTACTAGTTGGCTAGGTTTTTTCAAAACATATTATTGTTAGCACAATGTACTGTATTCTATGAGAAATAAAGGTTTCTATCTACCATTAAATCTTAAAACTCTCCCTACTCCAGTTTAAAGCTTTATTTTTACTCTCTTCAAAAGTTAGATCAAAAATTTTCACGTTTTTCCCCTTCTTAAACCCATTGATTATCTTTTCTTTACCCAGCAATTTAAATCAAAAAAAAAATTTCTCATTTTTCTTCCAACTCACCTCTTCGAATCAAACACTCCACTTTTCATACTCAAAAAAGGCTAACTTTTCAGCGAGCTGAGCTGAAAATCTCAACTGAGCGAGCTCAAAAAAAGCTTGTAAACCGTAAAACGACCACTTTCTAATTCATGATGAATTCATCAACTTTAAACAATCTCAGAAATCGAGAACTCAACGCACTTCAATGGTTTAAAGTTTGTCAAATTTTTTGCGTACAAAGTACACCTGGGTATTTCACAGTTCACAGTTCACATTTCACAGTTCACAGTTTACATTTTACATAAAATATCTCTATTTATTTCCTCTTTATATAAAAACATTTGTGTTGACAAGAAAATAAATGAAAAATTTCCACAACACAACAAAAAAAAAAAAACATTTGAATTTTACATTGGTATTGATTTTTTATTTAGTTCTTCAAAATTTACATATAAAAACTTATCAGTTAACTCCAAAATGCCAAAGAAAATGTGAAAATTCTTAGTAATTCTAGAAATTTTGTAACACAGAGTTGAGATTTTTGGGGGCAGTGTTTTTTTTTTTAAAAAATCATCAAATGGGCAGTTTTTAGATGAAAAAACATAGAAAATCCTATAATTTTAATGCTAAAAATAAAGTTTAAAACAATTTTGAAACAATTTTTCAAGTCTTAAACTTTATTTTCAAATGTGGCTTTAGTTTTTTTTTGGATAGAGATTCTGGGTAAAGCTTTAGACTCTATACTTTGTGCTTTAAGGGAAACGTACCCTTTCTGATGTACTTTCTGATGCACTTTCTGATCTCAGTACGTCAGAAGGGGTGTGTTTACCACTGGTGTATTGTAACTATAGTAATGCGGACTACAGACTACGGAGCCAGTGCTATCATAGTCTTTTTCTAAAGTGGACATTTGGCTACTGTAGTGAGTAGCTACCGTAAATACTGTAGTACACAATAGTAGCTACCGTAAATACTGTAAAAGTACCCCACCCTCCTCGTACAGTCGCGTAGTCGCAAAAGTTTTTTAGCAAAGGTATTTCATTTTTTTCAAAGCGCCCGTACTTTCAAAAAAATGCGTCTTTGGTATCAAAAAATAGCCCTGAATTTCCGCTATTTTTTGATCCCTAAGTGCGCATTGTAGCAAAAAACCAGTATCGAGAAAAACTCGTTCAAAGCTAGACTACGCAAAACTCCGCACCGTCATTATGGGCCGTGGGGTCCAATTACAGTATTTACGGTAGGAATACTGTAAGCTTTTCTAAATTTCGCCTATCATTAATTCCCCGTCACTCTCTCTACCTCCCATCGGGTAATAAAAACGATGGACTATGCAGTCCAGTCTGTAAACCGTCCACTCCTAGATAGGCTCCATATTGAGCCCCATATGCACCTGGGGCTTGCGCATTTCTTCCGGTTCTTCTCCCAGCTGTCGCGTAGACTCTTGACAATGCATCTCCATCATAGTGCCAAGCTTTTGGAGGCAGTGACGCGGCTGTGGTTGTGGTTGGGTGTTGCTGTCGGGTGTAGATGTTCCTCGAGGTGCCCGTTGCGCCAATGCCGTTCCCGTAGTCCAGCGAGGTTTGCATTGGCCGAGCGCCGTAGTTCGTTTCACTTCGGCTGTACACCTGAAAAGAGGGGAAACGTTGAGCAGAGGTTCAGAGTTTTACTTAGAGAATTCTACTACAATGGCCCAAATTACCGTACCCAATGTACAGTTACAGTAATCCAAAGTACAGTAGCAGTACCTCAAGTTACAGTACCCTAAACTACAGTTATAGTATCTCAAGTTACAGTAATCCAAGTTACAATTACAGTACCCCATAAGCCTTAAGTTCAGGTCTACAGCTGTACCTAAATCTCCACCACTTACCGGGTTCAGCGATTGAGCAGCTCCCGGTTGCACATAGGCGTTCTGTGTCCCGTAACTCGTCCCATATCCAACCGGTCGTTGCTGAGTCACATATGATGTTGACGGGTAGACGGATTGTTGTGACATTGTCGTGATGCCCTGTCCACCGATTGTGCCCGCATTAGCCAGCGTGGTCGTGCCAAGACCAGGATAGGGATTCGTGGCATACGTGTGCGGCATTGTGGATCTAGAGTCGGGGTTTAAGTTGTTAGCTGGATACTGATAAACTCACTGTGTGTGGTACGGGTCATTGAGCTGGGGTTCTAAAGGGCGTTGGTGGAGAAGCGGCATCGGTGCGGGCAGGGTGCTCGCTGCTAGCGGGTTTGGTCTAAATCGAGGTCTAATTTTGTTGGTCCACTTATTCATTTGCCGACTAATATATATGTTACGTCCGGATCTGATCCGGACGTCCGAATCCGATCAGAATGAGTGTGGTCGGATTGAACGAACCGGAATATACGTCCGAAACCGACCACAAGATAATCAATGACCGGATTCGGACGTCCGGATCAGATGCTGACGCCCGGATCGGATTCAGACGTAACATATATATATATATATATATATATATATATATATATATATATGATCTTTTATAGAAAAATAGTAATCCTTTCTAATAAAGCAAACCGCAGGGAAATCGGTGAATTGGTTCTTTTTAAATAGCTTTGTTAAATGAAGTGTTCAAGGCTTAACGGTCAACCTAATATAAGATTATTATATATAGATTGTTATAATTTAACTTTTATGGTTACTGTGGGACAAACTGTAGACAAATGCTGGGAAAGACTATTCCTTTTGATTCACCAAACTCTCACAGTCATATTTGAGACGAAATTCTTCGTTTTCAAATGCAAACTCTTGTTTCTTGATCCCTGATTGAGTAAAACAAATAGTTATTTGATTTTTGATTTTTTAAAAATAAAACTTACCGATACTCAGGCATCCCATAGCCCGGCATTCCACCATAGAGTTGATCTTGATATGGCGCGTATTGAGCTTCAGAGAATTGTCGGGAAAGATAATTCGCGTATTGTGAGATCATCTGATCACCGGCCATGCTTGACTGACCGATGGCTGTTGTTTGGCCAAGTGGTGGCGCCTCCTGGGTTCGCTGTAATCCGTACGGATCTCTCGGGTCGTTTATTCGGCCTAAAGTGTTTTTTTAAATTCAAATATCTAAATCTAAATCATATTTGTTATAAGGTAAATACGAAGAAAAACAATTCACCATAAGATCTTCTGAACTGTGGCTGCATTGTCAGCAAGCCGTCCCTCTCAACACCCGTCGAGTCCAAGTAACCAGTGGATCGGGCCTAAACTTTTCACTATACTGTGTGTACTGTAACGTGGTGTCTATTTATCCAATTTTCGTTCTTATCTAATATTCTAACAATCATTTATCTCACTCACTTGCGAATATGGGATTCGATTTGGCGCGTATCGATCGATCAACGGGTCGTTGTTCGAGATGTCGTACATCGATCGAGAGTATCCTCTATCGTATGCGGAGCTGAAGATTTACTCATTGCTGATCTGATTGAATTCGTTTTTAGAGCACATAGACCGATTGCAATACAATATGCAATACTTATAGGTACTTATAGGTATACCTACAATAGTATATCTTAGTCATGTGCTATCGAATCGCTAAATGCATTTTAGTAAACGGCTTTTGTTTTCTAAAGCGTAAAATCATATTGTATCTGTTACGTTTGATCTAGAAATTCGTCCAATTTAGACTGATTCTAGATCGGACGTCCGATCTAGAATCAGTCTAGATTGGACGAATTTTTAGATCGGATGGATTTATAGATCAGACGGATTTCTAGATTGAACAGTTTTCTTGATCGGACGGATTTCTAGATCAGACGGATTTCTAGATCGGACGAATTTCTAGATCGGACGGCTTCCTAGATCGGATGGATTTCTAGATCGGACGGCTTCCTAGATCGGATGGATTTCTTGATCGGACGGATTTCTAGATCAGACGGACTTCTGGATAGGACGTAACATATCCACGTTTTAGAAAACAAAAGTCGTTTGGTCGGATTCGGACGTAAAAGTTTCGGATTCAGATCTCCAGCTCCGAACCTGACGTTTGAATCCGATCTGATCGCCGGGTTGGATTCAAACAAAACAGATACAATACTAGGTACTTGCAATTGTAATGAGTATAAGTCGTGAATTTATAAAACATAACAGGATGTAGATGTAAATGAGTAGATTCAGTTATTAAACAAATCCTTAAAAGCCCCACCCTGTGCCCATCGATCTTCCACCGAATGGTTGCTCAAAATCGGTCTGTATCGGATCATCGTGACTCATCATCCAACGCTCGTAATTCCTCGGCAAACTTCCATAATTATAGGTGGAGGAGCTCGGTTGATCGCCCCGATAGGTGAGATCTCGACCAGTTCTAGAAATTTGAAGTTATGTTAGCGATTTAAATCTAGAATTTGTTCAGAGCTGGCTAGCAAAGTTCTAGCTCTATTTCTAGGATAGATTGTAAGTCTTTCACTCACCGATATCCACCGATTCTTGGCAATGAGTTATAGTATCGATCAGCGTCTCTTTCATCTCGTCGCCTCGCCAATTCATCCATTAACTCCAATTTTCTGTATTCTCTCGACATTGGATCATCATCAGTAAACGTGAATCTCGATGTTCGATTTCGATTTCTCGGAGAATCCGAGAAATGTCTCCTTCTTTGTCTTTCTTCTCTTTCAACTGTGTCTCTCAATTGCAACTCGGCCGTCATCTGTCTGAGTTGGCGATCGTAGTCATCAAAGTATCTAGAAAGAAAGAGATATACTCTAAATACTAAAATTGCTAATGTAACTGCATGATGTTCAATTATTTGGCTTTGGAATACCTTGAAACAACTCTAAAGTGATACCTGTCTATAGGGAATCAAAAGTTGTTTTACCAAAAGTTGGCGAAATGCTATGCGATCTATACCATTCGCAGAATTTGATGCTGATTCCGAATAAGTATTCCGTTTTTACTAAATGACAATCTGCCAGGTGTTATAAGTGTCTAAAGTTTTGTTAGGACTCGTTAAGAAAATGTGGTTATTTGGAATCTCCTTGCGGCCTCCTTGCAGACTTAACGGTCTTCTTGTGGACCGAAACCGTGCAACCGTGGCCTAGTGGTACAGCGCTCGTGTCGAGAACGAGACCTCACAGGTTCGATCCCCACTTTGGTTTTTTGCTTTTTTCTTGAGAAGTGCTGACTTTGTGCAATTGCATTCCATCTGTCACATTGCTTTCCATATATAAAGCTTATAACTCCTGGCAGATTGCAAAAACCGGATACTTATCCGGAATCAGCATAAAGTTCTGCGAGTGGTATAGATCGCATAGCATTTTATCGGCTCAACCATTTCTCTTATAAGCCTTGCTAAGTAAATCTCAATTTCTATTCACCTCTTCGTGGCTTCCAGCAGATCATCATGCCTCATTTCTTGTCTCATCTCTCGATTCAACCGATCTTGATCCCATCGACTTTTCCTCTCGCGCATCGCATCCACCGGATACGTGCTCGTCGACGTTGATGGGTATTCTGTCTAAAGTTTTAGATTTTAGTAAAAGTAATTGAATTCTACGAAACCTGTGTTCCTTCTGTTTTCACTCTTTGTCGATCCAAGCGCTCTTGGCTAATCTGATGACTTAAACTTGCAGCTGGGCCAATTCCCCGTTGATCGTACAAACGACCAAAGCTTTCCATCGTTCTTTCATACAATTTTGAGTGCTGTGGTTGTGGGTTGTACTCGTATCTGGAAATGGATCTTGTTTGGCTATTTTACGGAAGAATTTGGGTCAGTATTGATTGCCGGATTAAAAAAAATTTAAGAAATTTACTAGGCTAAGTTCTATCCATGTTCCTGGCCTGCTCTGGATCGATTTAACTATGCTAGTTTCATACTATTTAACCATACTATACTAACTAACTTATAACCTTGAGGAGCAGCCTTGATAACTGTAATATAGTATCTATCTAGTATCTACCAAATTACAGTAACTGTCAATAAAAAAAGCTTTAAGTTACCTTGTTGGTAGCGCCACTCCATCTCCACTTTGCACGCCGACACTTCGCTTTTGATATGTTGATGGCAAATCGGCATAGTAATTCGATGGGAAATGCATTGTTTGAATGGGCTGCTGTTCTCTAAAATTGTTTACAATTTTATTAGTTGATTGAAAATCGTTGACCTCTGCGTAATTGATGCTAGATGATCGTCTTTCTGTGTTCCGACGGTGGCTGTGGGTCGAGGAGTGACACGGGCACCGCTGATCAACTCGATCGGTAACAGACAAGGGATCACTCGTGGCACATCGTCTTCTCTAGAAAGAGTAAGGTAGAAAAGAAAGTTTAGTTTTTAGTTTAGTTTTTAGTTTAATTTAGATCAAGACAGGGTTTTAGGGATTACTTTTAAAAAAAGCTTGATATGCTCACCTAAGCTATCAAAGCACAAATTTTGTGAGCAATGCGTGATAAAGTACATAAAAATTTGACTTATTGAGTGGCAAAACAATCGTACCAAAAAGCTTAGAAAGATCTTTCAGCGCTGAAAATTCTACGGCAAAATCTTATTGCCAAAGTGCTTTATAAAATGGTTCAATAATTCAATAGTTCAAAAATTGAATACCTATTATCCGGCAGTAGACCAGTCACCAGCATTTTATGCACAACGTATTGTCGTTGATTTGCTTCGATCTCGCATGCTTCGAGCGCGTCTCGGCGTCGTGTTAACGCCTCCTAAAATAATTGGATTATAAAACTGAAGATTTAGAATTGAATAATTGGATTTTGGATAAAGCTAATAGAACAACTAATAGAACAACAAGTACCAAAAATTAACATCTTAGAAAATTAGGTATCCTAAGAAGAGCAGAATTCTAAATGATTTCAGATCAATTAGCCGTAAATCAATAGTCAATAATCAATTTTTTGATTACTAAACTACCTGTTTGATTTAATTTAGTAACCAAAAAAAAGCCTTAAACGGTATGCAAGTGTAGTTAAAGAAAAAGAAAAAGAAAATGATCTTACTCTAATGTTTAGATACAATTCGCTGGTTTAAACTAAAACTAAGGATACAAGCTTTAGCTAAAAGCTAAAATAGCTTCAGAAAAATGTTATCATTATGGTAAAACTAGAGATAAACCGCTAGCTGTCATTTCCAATTTCTTGGGAGGTGTAGGGGAAAGGGGTGAGGTTTCAGGAATGAGAAATGTTTAGGAGATGCAGGGGAAGGAGTAGGAAGCAAAAATCTATACTCAGGGGTGCTGTCAAGTGTGGACTAGTAAAGAATAGAAAAGAGAAAAAGAAGAAAGCTCACTGAGTCGGGGGATTCTTTTTGGGGTGAAGAGAAAGAAAAAACCCGTTAGTGTATGGCCCCATGGAGATAGATCGGAAGAAGTCGATGGAGCGCTCTTTTTTGGTGAGAAACGGGCGGCGAAAGAGGGATTTCCTCTGGGCAAAGCCTGAAGAGATTTCCCCGAAAGAGGAGATGAAGCTGAAGAGGAAAAGAGGAAGAGCTGTAGTCAGTGTATTGATCTCTTTATCTATTCACCTCGTTGAGCTCAACGAGCCTGATAGTTTTAGTTTTAAAGTCTTGGCTTTGGTTACTGTTGGGCTCAAATTTCTTGGTGTTGAGCTGTTCAATTTAAATAGTTTTTGTACCAATCAACAGAGAAAGACTTAGCGCATCTAATGATACCAAGAAAATTCAAATTGAACAAACCAACACCAAGAAATTTGAGCTCAAAGTTGGATTGCCACTAGCAAAAAGGGGAGGGCGCGTATAAAAGGTCGGCCCCCACCTCTTTGCCATTGGCAACCTAACTTTAAGCTCAAATATCTTAGTGTTGGGCTGTTCAATTTAAATAGTTTTTATACCAATCAACAGAGAAAAACTTAGCGCATCGAATGATATCAAAAATATTTCTATTCAACAGCTCAACACCAAGAAATTTGAGCTCAAAGTTTGATTGCTAATGGCAAAGGAGCGGAGTGTATCAAATTGCCGATAACCTAGCTTTAAACGCTGTTTAATAACTAAACTTGAGTTTCATAAAGCTGTAAACTTTGACTATCTAGTGTACCAAACTTTTTATGTAAAGTTATGTCAAGTTTTCCGCACTCAAATCTTTTCAATTATCCACGTTAATTTCTTCGACTAATGCAGGATTTCAAAAAAAGAGGTGGCTAAAACGGAGAGTTGAAGTGATTGAAATAGTGAAGTGGAGAGAGGGAAAAGTGAGAGAAGAGAAAAAAGAGCTTTGGGCATTATCGATGAATCGTGCATGGCTTGTGGTCTTCCTTTTTCATCTCTTCAGCTTTTCAGTCGAAATGGAATTATCCGGACCCCAATTTCTGATGAATTCTCGGCGGAGAAAAGAGTTTTCTCTTTTTTGATGGCTTTTTATTTTGCGACTAGTATGGAGATTTTGAAGGAAAATTTTAAAGAATTGGGTAACTGAATCAAAAGCGACAAATAGGATTATGAGTTTTAGGGAAAAAGTAGATTAGTATGCTTGTTTTGAAGATTTTTCTAGGATTGGAGTTGGGTAATTGATCTGAAAGAATGCGCTTTGTGCTTAAAAATTGGAAACACGGCGATTCTGGCGATTCTTCACTTTCTCGAGAGATCAAGACGCTCTTTTGGAAATTCGAATTCATTTTGGAAGAGTATGTTTCCAATTTTCAAGCACGAAGTACACTCTTAAGAACAGCTTTATATTAAGACTAAAGCTGTTGAATGGAAATTCTGCAAATACCTTCAATTCTTTCTTCAACAAAACCCTTGCCAGAGTGTTCGGAATTTTCGATTGTTGAGAGGCACGATGTTTATGGTGGGAAATCGAGGAGACCGGTCTGAAATCAAATTTATATATTAAAGAAGTGAATCTCAGTTTTGAGATGAATAACAGGTGATAAGCTAAGAAAGCTAAGAAAGAAAGAATAGTAAGAAAGTAAAGTAAGGAATGGCAAAGAATGATTTCCGGAGAGGGGATTGAACCCTCGACCTTTTTAGCTTTCCAGAAAGATGCTCTAGCCACTGAGCTATCTGATATCTTCTTGCCAAAGAAAGAGGAAATACAAGAGGGAAGAGAAAGGAAGAAATAGAAGAAAATCCCCGGCTTTTCGGCTGTAGTAAGTTAAAGTTTAAAGTAGCTACGTTACAGGTAGATTTTTCTTTTCAGGAAACAAGTTCAGTTTGCTAATTTGTGCCTAAACATTGATTTCTCGTTACATCCACCATTTAGCAGGCATTTGTTTCTTTAAAAATAAAGTCTGGTCGTAAAATCTGAACCATACTTGCTTGGGTGATGAAATCACTAACTATAACAATAAGTACTTTAAGTTTAAATCTTTATTTAGATAATTAACGATAAAAAAACCTGAAAGTCTGCTTCTTCGGGTTTGCTGAAGCTGTGATCTGAGCACCAGGGAGGATTGCTGGATCGTAGAATGTGCGAGCGGTTGACAAAGCCGAACACGATGATTGCGGTCGACTCGTCAAATCGATCATTGAGCCCATCGCGGAGCCGGGTTGAGAGGAAAGACCGGGATGACCGGGTTGAGTGCTCTGAAAGTTTGGGGAAACGTTCAAAATCATCCGCGGTTACAATACAGCTCGTTAAATTAAAGAGACTCATTCTTAAAAATCGTATTTCTTAACTTGATAGAGACTCTGCTCAAAGTCTATTCCTCACCGGTGCAAATGAGTGCGATTGAAGAGTGGAAGCGCCAAGCCCAGTCACCGTGCTGCTTCCCGTTTGTGAGCCGATCGATCCCGTTTTCTAGAAAAATGTCAAAGAATTTTTTGGAAAACACTTACCGATTGCATTGCTGCAAAAGGTGTTGTCATGTTTGATGAGAAAAGATTGAATTGAGTGGTAGATGTAGCGGTGGGTGGAGCCGAACTGCTGAGGTAGAGTTGTTGGGCAAAGGCTGACGCCAGCGGGGTGGTTCTGCCCGATCGGAGCTCTGAAAGATCATTGAGAATTCGGATTTGATGGTTTGGTTGACTTGATGACTTGGTTTGCTATAGGTTCAAACCTTGATCAGCGAACGAGACATGGTGTTGTGGCTGGGTTTGTTGCTGGCCAAGGAGACTCGACGAGTAGGGTCCTAATGGACGAGAGAGAACAGATGGGAGAATTGTGGACGGCTGATTGTTGACG
Source organism: Mesorhabditis belari (assembly GCA_958450365.1). Classification (NCBI taxonomy): domain Eukaryota; kingdom Metazoa; phylum Nematoda; class Chromadorea; order Rhabditida; family Rhabditidae; genus Mesorhabditis; species Mesorhabditis belari. The sequence goes on along the minus strand of CAUEEP010000458.1, from coordinate 120,374 downwards.
CCGAATGGTGTCGAGGTTGACTGAAAGATATGGAAACTAGAGTTGAAGTGGAAGGGTTGGATGTGCTTTGAGCAAGAAAAGACATTTGATAGCAAAGAAATATTCCAATAAGCTGTAACAGATCAAATGGTCGATTAACTCAGCCTGAGCTGAGAGCTGAGTGAAGCTAGGTCAAAAACAGATTTGCTTCAGGATCCCTGAAAGCCAATTCTGAAGAGCAAGCTACTATGAGCCAAAAAAAATTGGCTCGTAGCTTAAGATCGTAGCTGGATCAGAGCTAGGCTAAACTCCAGATTTGGTAAGACCCTTGATTAACTAGTAAGCCATTCATGACTCAGAAATTTGGTTTTTGAACCTATCTGTTCACTAGTGAGCTACTTGTAAACAGATAGAGATTCACAAGATTTGCATCAGCTGCATCAACTGACTCAACGATTTCACCCACCAGAGCTGTTGATGTGAAAGTCGAAGCCCAAGCGGTGGTCGGGGTGGCGCCGAATTGCTGATGACTGGGTGGCCAGATCGAGCCAGACATCGAGCCGCCGAACGGCCCGATTTGGGGTGCAGTCGTGGATGCACCGCCTGGAAACATTTCGAATTGGAATTGGAAAATCAGAAAACCCAACTTGTTAAGATATTCAGAAACGGAGAAATGTATTTGGCTTTCAATTTTTGATTGACAGCCCCTTGAAAATCTGCGAATTTTTGACGTGTAAAGCCGGGTCACGCTATGGGAGAAAAGTGCTAGGAAATGGAGGGTTTTAGGCGAAAATTTATGTAAATTTGGTTTGTTGTCAAGGAGGAGAAAAAGGATAAAAATAAGAAGTCATATTAGAAACAACTTTAATAGTTTACAATGAGTTTTAGTTTTTTTTATGACAGCTGAGCAAATGATAAAGAAATTTGGATTTAAAATGATAAACAAAGTCACAAAAGTACGTCAAAAGTATTTGTGATTTCTTTCGGCATTGGTAATACAATTCAGAAATAAGTACAAATACTTCTAGAAGCCTAGAAATCCATCTAATATCCTTTTTCAACAACCTATCTCTATTTCAGGAGCTTGAGCCTCAACCCTGTAGCTCCTGTCAGCTTTAGAGAACCTTGAACTTTGAATTCAGTTTATTTTCCAATTTGCATTTGATTCCTGTTATCTAGATTATTTCAAATTTCAAGAAAACCCCTAAGAATCTAGATCTAAGCAGAGTTCTAAAAAGCCATCAAACTCTCGTAAATCCAAGTGCTCCGTGAAGCGAAAACATATGCAAATCGAAGAAAAGTTGATCTAGTTGAAGGAAAAAGCAAAGTCTAACTCTTTCCAAAGTAAAAAAAGGCTCTTTCCTTTTTTTTTCTGGAAAGTGGGGCTCTTGAGCGGAAAAGTATGTGTGAGGGCAATGGGATGGAGTGAAGAGCCGACATCCTGAGCCCCGCAGAAGAATCGGATAGACACACACGTGGAAAGCCCAAAAAAAGCTGGGCCATTGGAGAAAAAGCTGGGGGAGCTCTGTCCCCACTCCCGCGGATACCAAAAGGGACCCTCTTCCAGTCCAGTTTCTCGCTCAAGGCTGGCCCATAGCGGAACCAATGAAGCCTCTTTCCACCCCTAGAAAGGTCCCCCCAGCACTTGATCGATACTTGGCTTCATTCACCCCCCATTTTTTTCTCTTTTTTTTTAGTTTTTTTGCAGCATTTTTCCCGTTTTTTCTCGTTTCTCTGATGGGAATTTTTGCTTAGATGAAGCGGAAAGAGTTGATGTTTTAAAGTGATGTCAATGAAGGTTTTTGAATGGATATTTTCGTGAATAATTGGTTTTTTGTCACTATTGAAACTATTTATATGGCTTATTTTTCAGTTTTTAATGTTTTTTAGAATAAAGTTTGCTTTTGATTTGACAAAAAAGTGCTAAAAATCGCTAAAAATCGCTAAAAAGCATCAAAAAGCATCAAAAAGCACTAAAAATCTAATGAAATGACCAATTACTGGTTTAAATAGTCCCTATTGCATAAACACACTCTTTCTGGTGCACTGAATTCCTGATGCTATGTGGAAACTAAAGAAATTCAATGCATTAGAAAGGGTATGTTTCAATGGTTGAGCATAAAGCCTAAAGCAGAGTTAAATTTCTTGAGAAAACTTTCAAAAACATAAACAAAACATATAAATAAACAGAAATTATCAGAAATCGTAGATGAGCATTAGAAAAATGAAATATTCAAGCTAAAAAAAGAAAAGGCTATCCATTACCCAAACAACATCTCGATTTTCTTCTTCTTCTCAAAAGAAATCTCAAAAGAAGTCTCCAAAAGAAGCTACAACCACACTCACTACTTTTTCTCCTTTATTTTCTCACTCTCTTCATCCAATTTGTTCTTGAATGGCCAAATCTTTTGGGGAAAAGAGAAGTTGAGGAGAAGGAGGAGAAGAAGCTAACTCATCCACCGGGAATTCCTAGTGATAGACTAGAAAACAAAAGAAAACAAAAGAAAAGAAAGACAATAAATAGACAAAGACTAAAGCTTTTTTTTAATCTTAAATCTTATTGTATAAACAAAAATTCATACTAGAAACGGAATTCGTTTTTAAAACTTCGAAAACAATTGCAAAACTAACCAGAATCGAGTCACAGCGGCGCTATTTTTATGTCATTTTTTTGACTATTTAAATTTCTATTTATAACATTGAATTCTAGGGATTTCTATTTCTATCTATTGCATAAACAGTTCACTAAGTTGAGTAGTCAATTTCAAAAAGAAAAAATACAAAGACATTGCCTAAAAGTAAACCAACCCAAGCTCGAGTTGAGATCAGAAAAGAGTGACTCCTCGAAAATGCTAACGGGCGTTCTCGGCAATGAATTCTCCCTTTAACTCTCCCATTTTCCTTTCAGCTAGATCAAAAAAGGTAAAAGAGAGCAATTTGGGAGAAAATGAGAAAAGAGAAAGACTTACTTACCCAAAAGGCATTACCCAAAAGCATTTTTCCGCTCAGGGACAAAGAATTCTAATCTCGAGTTTCTATTGCTTTTTAAACGCTTTTTAAACACAATCCCTTGGGAAGGGATCGAAAAGAAATGCGTTCAACTTAGAAAAGAACTCTTTGAGAACTTTGAGAACTCTTTGAGAACTTTGAGAACTCTTTGAGAACTTTGAGAACTCTTTGAGAACTCTTTGAGAAAACCTTTAAAAAGATATACCTGAAAGAAAAGTGAAATTCTTTGAATCTTTTCTAACATTAAATCAATATACAAACTTACGAATGACAGCTGGAGTTGTCTGTTGTGTGGTTGGTGTTGTTTGTTGCAATGGGGGTACCGAGGGGAGTTTCCTCCGACCCATTTCACTCTGACCTGAGCCCACCGAGCACGCATCATCCTAGAAAATAGGGAATTTCAAAGGTTTGCAAAGCTGTCATCTTATAGTTAAGCAAATCTATTAAGTCTCATATATCCTATTGAAACCTTTTAACTAATTGTTTACTGATTTTATATTTTTGAATTTGGTAGAAACTCTTGAACCACTGAGTTATAATTGAAGTTAAATGAAACCTAAATCTATTGAATCTATAGAAAGTTCTGGTTCTGGTTCTGGTTCTAGTTCTAGTTCTAGTTCTGGTTCTAGTTCTAGTTCTGGTTCTAGTTCTGGTTCTAGTTCTAGTTCTGGTTCTAGTTCTGGTTCTAGTTCTGGTTCTAGTTCTGGTTCTGGTTCTAGTTCTGGTTCTGGTTCTGAGTTCTGGTAAGCTAGAACAGGATTGTTTCTAGACGTTGTGGATTTGATTTAACCAAGCCAAACCAAACTATTCTTACAATTAGTTTAGCTTGAGCTTTTTGACTGGCCAAAACTAGCTCACATCGAACCAAGCAATAAGAAGTTAAGCCATAGATTGATCACAAAATGATTCTAGATGATAAGAATCTAGATATTATTCTTATCATCTAGATATTATTCTACCTGAACAGAGCATAGTAGGAAATACAGATTTATCAGATTTCGGCTTTAGCCGTTTTCTGAAGTGAATGGATCCATTTGTGCAAAAGAGGAAGAAGAGAGGAAGCTGAAAAATCACCAAAAACCCACTGGGAGCAAGAAAAGGGAACACTTTTCTAGAAAAAAAATGCAAAAGAAAGGCATTTGTTTAGTTTTTCTTAAAAAAAAAACGTTTTCTTCTCATATTTCTTTGCTTTTCTTCTCTCTGAATATCTTTTTTTCGTCTTTTACCAAAACATAAACGGAATTCACGGAATATTTGAGTGAGTGTGTGGAAAAAAATTGGTTAGAAAATTGCTTGGAACCTATTTTTTGCATAGTTACTAGAAAAAAAATGAAAAAGAATGGCATTTGTTTAGTTTTTCAATCAAAAAAAGTGCAAATTTTGACAAAATCTGTTCTTTTTTTATCAATTTTCTTATGCAAAAGTTAAATTTTCAAGAAAAAGTGATTGAATTTTCGGAAAAAATCGAGTTAATCAGCGATTGAAAATGGTAAACTGGTAAAGTTTGAAAGAAAAATTGAACCAGAAGTGAGCGAAAGTTCTAAAAGATAAAGTGGCAAGTAAGTATTACCAAAAATGTCGAAATGTGAAGTATTATCTTTTGTAAACCATCTTTCTATCAAAAAAAAAATGCCTAAATGGGAACTATTACATCTTGTAAACATTCTTCCAATCAAAAACCTTATCTCACAACAGCCAAATGATATTCTTGCATCAATACATCAACAGCCAGATGATACAAAACCATTCTTGCATCAATACTCCTTGAATTGATTAGAAATTCTACAAAACTCAGTTTGTTTTGAATAGTTTTCTTCTGTATTGAAATGAAATAATTAAGCTTTTTGCCTAGTTTGAATGACTTGAAACTCTCTTGAGTCAAGTCAAGTTAAAATTGACTCAGTCAGTCAAGTTAAAATTGACTTTAAACTCTCTTGAGTCAGTCAAGTTAAAACTCTTCTAGTTTCTGGATGTGCTAGGGGGAAAATACAGGGCACAAGATACTGAATCTCTTCCCGATTCTTAAACAGTCCTTTCAAACTAAAATCTTTACCAGCTGGCAACATCCTCGTCTCGTACTTGTTTAGAATCTTTAGAATCTTTAGAACCTTTAGAATTTCTAGAACCTTTAGAATCAGAATATTGGTGAAGATCGTAAAAATTCAAAGGCACTAATCATGAAATATTTGGGGATTGGTGGAAAACAGAAGAAGAGAAAAGGGGGATGAAAATGAAGATGCTGGAATGCGTAAGAAAATGGAGAGAACTGAAGGAATGGCTGAAGGGGTTGTGCAAAACGGGGAAATGGGGGGAAAGATGTAGAAAACGTAGAAGGGTAGTGGCTAGGGCTAAAGCTGAAGAAAAGAGGGGTTCGAGATTGAAGGAGAAGACGGACTGGGCCCCAAAAGCACAGCCAAATATCATATGAAAAGAGGGTGAGGGTGTGAAGAAAAGGAAAGAAAAAGGAAAGAAAAAGGAAAAAGACGAGCAAAAGAAGTATCCGTATATAGAAGGAGCCTTTCTTGTCAAAGAAAAGAGCAACGGTGGTGGCAATTAGAACTGCTGCTCTTCTCTTGAGCTGAAGAGGTTTGAAAAGGGTGGAGACAATGAATTCTTTAGCGGAACACCTTAAATATTGGAATTTAGTGGTGATTAAAAGCTTAGCAATGTTTAAACTAGTTACATGAGTTTACAACAAAGTTTATAACAGTTTAAATGCTATTTCTGTCTGTTGAGCTCTGTTTTGTTTGATGCTTTGCGCTGAATTTAATTGACTCTTTCTCTAAAGACAGACAATGTGTTACAAAACAATAAATAGAATAATATTTGAGAATTTGATATAACTGGTTGATATCACTAGTTGCTATAACTCGTTGCTATAACTCGTTGCTATAACTTTAGTACTCATTTAGTACTTATTCTATTTAAGAAGAGTGAGCTTGATGAATGAATAAAGTTTGAAGAACTAGTTGGTGAAATTGTGATGAAAAACTGGCTAGAGATAATGCGAAATTGGACTTAATGCGAGCTTAGACTTAAGCTACAGTATGCCTCAATTTTGTCTGACTTTTCTCTGACTTTTCTCTGACTTTTGTCGATTTTAACTTAAGTTGGCTTTCTTGTGCCGAAATATTAGCGTTGATAAAAGCGGAATTACGAAGAGCTTGGGAAATGTTTAATCTAGAAATTCTGGATTTTATTAAAACAGACCTACAAACAGACCATTACGATCAATTTGATCATTTTCTTTTTCTTCTTAATCCTTGAAAAAGTTTCTAACATGTACGCTTTATATTGCAATTGTCAAATCTGATCATTGTCAAATCTAACTTCAAACCTCGATCTCTTTAATCCAATTGTAGGCACTCGAGAGCTCTTGCATTGTGTTCTCAACGGTGAATGGCAGAGAATCGATGGGCATTGTTGTGGTATCGATTGCACCTTGCGGGTGAACAGTGTTGATGAGTTGATCTTCGAGTTTTGACATCTAAAGGATTCTCTTGATACTAGACTAGTCTAATGCTAGGCTAGGCTACCGTAAGCCTTACTGTACTTCATTTAAAACTTGAACTAACAAGACCAGACTACTGAAAAATCTTTATTAATCTTGTTATTGATTATCTTGTTATCTGTTATTGTAATCTTCTCTGATTTTTACTTACTTTAGCATGCGGTTCCGCAAGGGCACTTTCCGGTTGATCTAAAATTTCAGCTCTCAATTTCAAATTCACAACAAACTTGGCTGGATGCTGGCTGGGTTCCAAGGTAGCCACGCTGAGGGTAATTGAGAAGAAGTTGAAGGGGGATACTCATTCGGAAGAAGCATACCCGGTGATCGTTTCAGTCTGAAAAGGGGAAAGGATTTTGATTCGGAAGGGACACTCTCGCGGCTCTCCGATTTCACGCACGCTCTGAGTCTATTCTGATTCGCAGAATAGAATAATACTATTCGATTCTGCAAGTTTATACTGATTAACAGATCATATTGTTATTGGGTTGGGGAGAATGAGTCGGCGCCAAACTTTAAAGGGACTTTTTGCACACATAAAGCCTTCTTTGAACATACGTTTGGTTTCATCAAAAGGATCCACTATTTCTCTACAAAATCACTTTTGAGAGATTCCACAAAGCTTTTCTTTCGTGGAGTTTATGAACTTCGAAACGCAGCTGGTTAAAATGGCAAAGAGTCCGACTCATCATTTGAACAGTTTCTTTCACATAAACCTTCTTTGGTGTTTATATAAAAAAGATAGAGCACATTGAATTACTTAAGTTGCCAAATTTGCAGGAAGATCCCACCAATGGTTTTTTCTAGATCACAGTTTGTAGTTTTTGTGAAAAAATGGCTTTTTCTTGAGCGGAGGCGCTGTTTGAATTTTCTTTTAAATGTGATTTTGTAGAGAATTAGTTAACCATTCTATGAGTATCAAACGCATATTATTTGACGAAGTCGAATTCAAGTTTTAGACATTTTTTTCATTTTCGGCGCCGACTCATTCTCCCCAACCCAATAACTTTTGCATAAGAAACTTGATTAAAATATAACAGATTTTGCCAAAATTTGCAAATTCTCCCCAACCCAATAGAATCCTTTTGAATAGCTTTGGTGGGAGCCTGACACTCGGGAATATCAACAAGGGAATATTAACTGGATTTGGTCGCCAAATGGCATGTGCCACGGGTTATTTGACGCAAAATTCAACGCCGATTCCGAATCTGCTTTCCGTTTCTGTTGGACACCAGTGACAAACGTCATTTGGGCACCAGTTGACATTCCCTCGTAAGCTCTTTTATTGGGTCCTGACATTAGGATCTGGTATTAGGCTCTCATACTATTTCATGGTACTAGAGCAAGCCTTGCTATTGGGCTCTCATACTATTTCATGGTACTAATAGCAAGCCTTGCTATTAGGCTCTAGTACTATAGTCCTGTATTCTCATTTCTAGTTCTATTTTATTTTTTTTTGCCTAGTACCAAAGCTCCAAGAGCTGCTTAGTAAGTACAAAATTTTGGTAGTGAATTTAAAATTTACTAGATATATTTAAGATAATAAACTATCAGAGCAAGAGAGCAGACAAGTGGGCAGGGTAGAAGCCAGTTTCTGACTTGACTTTTGACCTTATTTGACTTGATTTGGTTTACCAGAAGCCTGGCTTAATCTAGCTTAACTTTTGAGCCTAAAACCCTGCTCAAAAGATCTCTTGTTCATATTTGTGCAACAGTTGTGCAATTCGAAACCCCAACCCCAACCTTGGTGTCCCATCTTCAGGCGTTTTCTCCTGATCGAGTTCATTTCCAAGCACAGATGAAGGTTTCATGTCCTGAAAATGAATCAATTTCTTCAATTAATCAACAACTTCTTCTTAGTTTTATCACTTAAAACTCGCATATTAGAATTTGTAATAAAAACTTTTACCTGAATGAGGAATGATGGTGAGTGCGCATCGGCGGATGATCCGACCAAGTGTTGCGACGGGGAGAGGCTGGTTGTCAACTCTGAAAATCATTAAAAATTTCAATTTATCAACTATTGGAATAGTATTCACCTCTACTCGTCTCAATGATGCTTGTATCGTATAAGAATTTCGTTAATCGATACGAGTCCGATGTGCCTCCATAAACACTCTCCAACTAAAATGATATAGAAGATAAGAAGTTAATAGTACAATCTTAATAATAGAATAAAATAGAATACATGCCAGAGGAGCGTTGTGTAGTCAACAAATCACTGTACCTATTTTCTTGTGATCTCGTGAACCGAACGAAAACGGTTCAGAGATTACGCAACAATCCTCTAGAATACACAACAATCCTCTAGACTACGCAACGATCCTCTAGACTACGCAACAATCCTCTAGAATACACAACAATCCTCTAGACTACGCAACAATCCTCTAGACTACGCAACAATCCTCTAGACTACGCAACGATCCTCTAGACTACGCAACAATCCTCTAGAATACACAACAATCCTCTAGACTACGCAACAATCCTCTAGACTACGCAACAATCCTCTAGACTACGCAACGATCATCTAGACTACGCAACAATCCTCTAGACTACGCAACGATCATCTAGACTACGCAACAATCCTCTAGACTATGCAACTATCCTCTAGACTACGCAACAATCCTCTAGACTACGCAACAATCCTCTAGACTACGCAACGATCATCTAGACTACGCAACGATCCTCTAGATTACAGTATATACAAACTAATACCAATTCCTGTTCAGGAGTCTTGGCTCTTGGCTGTGTAGCAGGAATGAGCTGCTCGCGAGGCACAGCTGTCGTTGGAGCAACAGCTGCTTTCGGCAAAGTGGATGAAGCTGAATTAAAGCGTTTAAAAAATTCAATCGGCTTGTAATCGGCCTACAATTGCCTGAACTTCTTGAAATTTATCCAGTATTCTTGAATCAGCAAACTTTAGCTGCTTCTTTAACCAAGGTTTTTAATACGAATAGCTAGCTAATCGATTTCCCGACCCCAGGCACAAATTCACAGCTGAATATCTTTTGGGTCATCTATAAAGCAAGAGAAATCCCTAGGCCTAAGCTTAAGCCTAATCCCTGGCGAAGTTTTCTTTTTGGTTGCCGGGTAATCGTTCCACGTCTGGCAAATCGTCTTGGTATATAGGGCTTTCTTTTTGGGAATCCGTAAAGGGGAGGAGAGATGAGCGACCGAGCCGGCTTTGTCGCTTTGAGATCAATTTTGGATCAATGGGATCTTTGCCTTTAAATTTAGCTAAATTTAGCTGTATTTTTGTACAAGTTCTAGATCCCATTCGACTATTGTTTTACTTAAACAGTAACTAAATTGAGTAGTTCGTCTTCCCGAAAGCCTTTTTCTTTTTCAACGAACTTGTTCTCGAGACTTCCGGTGCAGGCCATGCGTACGAAGTGCTTGTCGAGGGGATCGGCCGAACCGTTGAAGAGGACATTGTTGAAGTAAACACCGGTTGAACGGTGCTAATCGATGAAGTGGCTGTAACTGTGGTTGAAGTGGATGGAAGATCCGAGAAAGAGTAGGTCGGCACCACGTAGCCTAAAGATATTTGCATAATAAGTAAAGCTTACTGTAGGCTATAAGCTTACTGTAGAAAACTGAGATTACAATAGCTATGCCGTACTTTTATATTAGGAATTGTAACCCGTTTTTAAGTTCACCTTGGCTAACAATTGCACTTGGTTGCGAGTATGTCAATGAGTCGACAGTAGAGGCAATTGGACGAGCTGAAAGCTATTTGTATAAATATGAATATTCAGCTAACTTGTTCCCGAATAGAGACTACTGTAGGTGGGCATTGTGACCGCGGTTTTCTTCCCCATCCGCTCCTTTTCGGTGATCTTTTTCTCTCGGCTATCTTGCTCGTACATTGACAGAATTGCTGCTGTGACTTCGGCTGCTTTTCGGCGCGCTCGTTCACGGGCTAAATTTGTATGAGATGTTTTAGAGTAAACTTTTAACGAAAACATCTATCGCCTCTTTTTTGCCGTTGGCAATTTAAGGTTTTTCTCGTTTTTCTTAGCACCAACCCTTCGATTCTGACTATTTTGACTATCATTCGATGCAGAATAAAATTGCGCGTCGAATCATACCAAAATCAACTCAATATATAATATCCACGCAAAGTTATGAGGCAAAAGGATAAGTGCCGCCCATAATGGGCGGGGTTTAGGTTTTTAGCCAACAAATTTGCATGGATAATATATATTGAGTTGATTTTGGTATTATTCGATGCACAATTTTATTCTGTATCGAATGATAGTCAGAATTGAAGGGTTGGTGCTAAGAAAAGCCTTAAATTGCCAACGGCAAAAAGGACCGACAACTTTTTTTCGTTACAAGTCTATTTTGAAATACTGCTCTTATAGATTAGGTATAATTAAAAGTTCTCAAAGTGTTGCTTATCCAAAACCAGGCCAGCCGGATCTAGCTCATGGCTTGACTTGGGCTAATCTGACTTTATCCCGTGACCCGATTTCAAGCTTTAAACGGATCTAGCCTTGGCTCAAGTCTGGCTTTATTCTTTACCCGATTTCAAGCTTTAAACGGATCTAGCCTTGGCTCAAGTCTGGCTTTATTCTTTACCCGATTTCAAGCTTTGAACGGATCTAGCCTTGGCTCAAGTCTGGCTTTACCCTAGTGCTTACTAGAGAGATTAAAATAGCATCATTGTATCAACGTTTATCTATCTACAAATGATTTACCATGCAATTTCGCATCACCAGTCGTCGATTCTCCTTCAGACTCATCCTCTGGTATCGTGTAAACGGTGCCTAGAATTTGCAAAATTCGAACTTGAGTCACTTTTCTCTCACCAGGTCGATGAGCGAATTGCCCAGGTCCGCCCTCATAGAAGCGTCGAACCTGCTCGAGATCCATATCTTCCATATCAATGCACTGAAATGTTACATTTATATTTAAATAAAACTATAGGCAAATGAGAATTTGAAAAAATTGCTTACCACTTCTTCCTCTTCAGGACTATCGATGAATGGATTTCGTCGAGTCACTTCAGCAATGTCAAGAGGATCAGTAAGCTGCAAAAAAAAAATGATTCTGATTTAGGAATCTGCTTTGTCCGATCCCAAAATCCGATACGATCAAAGAAAAAGAAACCGTTTGCGTGCTGAGCTCATCAGGCATCGGAATGTTTGCTCCATTCAACGGGATCTGCGGTTGATGTGAGAGATCGGCTTGGTGATGGAGTGGCTCTTGTGAATGGATTGTCACAACCGTTTGTACAACTCGACGCTAGATCAATAGATATATTTTATAAAGCTCAGTAATCTTGCAGTAATAAAGTAGTAGTAGAGTAGCCTTACCACAGCCGTCTGCTCTTTCCCATTTTGAGTCCAGTGCACGTCGAACTCGTCGTTGGCGAGATCGGAAAGATGGCTGCTGTCACCAAAAGCCTAGATTTGATTACAATATTTACAATTACAATAATTACAATAACAACAATATCTCAATGTTTGCAAAATTTTATAGTTTTAAGTCTTCTACCTGAATCTGTCTGAGGACTTCTCTTCCAAATTGTTCTTGTTGTTCTCGTTCAGCCTCCACCTCATCGTAAGGCTTTGATGGAGCAATTGGAGCGGCAATTACCTGCAATTGATTTTGTAAAGTATTGGAAACTTAACAATTTCTAGTACTTTATAGAAACTTTTCACTTTTAAAGTAAATGCTTTTAGCTAAAGCTGAAGCTAAAGCTGAAGCTAAAGCTGAAGCTAAAGCTGAAGCTAAAGCTGAAGCTAAAGCTGAAGCTAAAGCTGAAGCTAAAGCTGAAGCTAAAGCTGAAGCTAAAGCTGAAGCTAAAGCTGAAGCTAAAGCTGAAGCTAAAGCTGAAGCTAAAGCTGAAGCTAAAGCTGAAGCTAAAGCTGAAGCTAAAGCTGAAGCTAAAGCTGAAGCTAAAGCTGAAGCTAAAGCTGAAGCTAAAGCTGAAGCTAAAGCTGAAGCTAAAGTAGCTAAAGTTGTAACGAGTAATCCAATTGTCTGTCCAATTGTCTGTCCAATTGGCACTGTCTACAGTAATCCAACTTAAGTTGTAACTTTAGCCTCACTGATCGCTTTTTAAATCTCCTTATAAGTAACCTTTTTATTCAGGATAAAATAAGGTTATTAGTGAAGTAAAATTATGATCGGATTACTGTAGTTTTGTTAAGTTGGATTACTGTAGACAGTGCCAATTTCACAGGCAATTGGACAGACGATTGGACAGGCAATTGGACAGACAATTGGATTACTTTAGCTATAGAACGCTTTTCATGAAACTTTTTGCATGAAGAACATAGCTAACCGTATCCGGATAATCCTCTTCATCAGAAGACGGCTCCGATTCATCACTGTCATCAGCGTTTCGATAAGAGAATTTTATTCTTCGAGCCGGTTTTTTTGGGGCAACAATTGGCTGGGTATGAGGCTGAGTTTGAGTTTGAGCTGCTGTCGTTTGAGCTGGTGTCGTTTGAGCGAATTTCCGCGCGGTCACCACCTCGGACACCGGGCTTGAGCTTGGCGGAGAGCTCTGAAAAGTATTGTATTCTTAAAATTCTTTGGAGTTTTCGAATCAATAACTATATTATAGTATTGGGTTGGGGAGAATGAGTCGGCGCCGAACTTTAAAGGGACTTTTTGCACACATAAAGCCTTCTTTAAACATACGTTTGGTTTGATCAAAAGGATCCACTATTTCTCTACAAAATCACTTTTGAGAGATTCCACAAAGCTTTTCTTTCGTGGAGTTTATGAACTTCGAAACGCAGCTGGTTAAAATGGCAAAGAGTCCGACTCATCATTTGAACAGTTTCTTTCACATAAACCTTCTTTGGTGTTTATATAAAAAAGATAGAGCACATTGAATTACTTAAGTTGCCAAATTTGCAGGAAGATCCCACCAATGGTTTTTTCTAGATCACAGTTTGTAGTTTTTGTGAAAAAATGGCTTTTTCTTGAGCGGAGGCGCTGTTTGAATTTTCTTTTAAATGTGATTTTGTAGAGAATTAGTTAACCATTCTATGAGTATCAAACGCATATTATTTGACGAAGTCGAATAGAAGTTTTAGACATTTTTTTCATTTTCGGCGCCGACTCATTCTCCCCAACCCAATAATTTTTGCATAGAATTTACCTCAGGAGTGGTTACGGTTGAGGCAACGGGAGTGCTCGGCTTGATCACGATCTCGGGGACGCCGATTCTTTGAAGCTGAAAGATAGATTTGAAGATAACTTATTGCTTAATTGAAGATAGTAGAAGTTGTAGCTGAATCATACTGTAGGATTAGTACGGTATAATAGTATAGCAAGGATTAGCAAAGATTGAAGTAGCAAAAGATTTGATATAAAGGAAATTAACTAGAGAAGACTTAATCTTCAGCTCCAGCTTTTAGCGACGTCTAAAACTTCAAATTGTTACCGTACTATGTACTTTTACCAACATTAAGCCATACTGTATGTCTGTTTTATCCAATTTTCAACACTCATACTTGAGATTGTTGCGGTGGAATGATCGGTCCCGAGTCAAATGCGATCTCTCGCAACTCGCGCAATCCACTTGGTTGTCGAATCTCCGGGATCACTCTTGGCTCTTCCTCTGTCGCAAACACATCGTAAACATCATCCATTTCAACAGCATCTAAATTCAAAAACAATTAATCTTTTGATATCAATTTTACCTAGAGGACTTGCAGCCGAATCGTAGAAAATCCGAGTTCTGGGCAGTCGTTGTGCTGGCACGGATTGAGAGGGTTCTAGAAGTTCTATAAGTTCAAAAATCAGAAATAAAGCTGTCAAATTTAGAGTTGTTAGCTTTCCCACCAGAATTTCTGAATTGATCATCGGGCATCTCACTCTCGTCCGTCTCAAAGACAGTTGTCCACATTCGGGGTCGTTGTGTTGAAGACCACGTTTGTTCCATCTGGAATCATTGTGTAGAGAGATACAGTAGTTGAACATAGTTTAGGGCTGGGAACATGGTCATACGGGATTCGAACCCGCGACCTCTCGCTTACCAGGGAAATGCTCTACCAACGTGCTACAGTATTTCATCGCCGGGTGCCTTATGCCCTACTCAGTATTCCAGTTTTACATAAGGTCCAACCGGGCCAGATAAAGGCAGATAGGCAGATAGGCATGAGCAAGCAGGCCAGGGACAGGCCAGAAGCTAGATCTTGGCTTGGCCTAGCACCAGCCCATAAAAAGTTTCTGGACCTGAGCCTGAACGGGCCTAAACGAAGCTACAGGTCCTAGAACCCATTTGGACAGCCAGTTCAGGGTTGAAATTAGGGTAGGCATTAGACCATCAAGGCCTTACTGTAACTATTGTTTACCTCTTTCCATCTCGGATCTTCAAGCGCTTCGATGACTTGTTGTGTCTCCGGTTCCGATATCTTGAACCGATCATCGGCAAACGTGAAGTCAGCCTCTTCAAGACCATGCCTCAATTCCGTTGCCGCTGTCGTAATTCGCTGCTCGGCTGAGTCGGTTCTCGTCAATTCTTGGTGCTGAAAAATGCGCTTTAAAAGTTCAACGACGAAGCTAATAAAAGAGAATAAAAGAAATCTATAAAGAGAAGTTCAATCATAGTTTATTTGCATATAGATCTAAAGCTTCTAAGTTGTACCTATTTAATTGTAAGCCTCACCTTGTACTCGATTTCTTTCCTGCCCAATTCACTCTGAACACTGCCCGATTGAGTGGTGAATCCACTGTCGGCCATGCTATCCGATCGACTGCTATCTCTCGCGAGATTCTCATAGAATGATCCAGAGTCGGATGTCTCGTAGAGGGATTCACGGGAAGAGACGGATATGATCGTTGAGTTCTCTCGGGAGACCTAAAAGAAAGAATGAGATTTTGGAATTGAACAGCTGAAAAAAAAGCTGAGTTAACTGTTAGATCAGTTCACAAACCCTTCTTGGATGTACGGTGACTGCTTGCTGAAGGTTGATCCGTTCTCGTTCAAGTCGATCAGCCAGCAGCTCTGGTTCGGGCATTGTTGGTCTTGTTGATGGAGTGGATCGGGTAGCTGAATATCGTGTAAAGTTTAGTGCTAAGTACATCAAACCCATAGCTGGATCGTCTCCTTGCGCCATTCGAATCACCGCCAAGATTTGCTCTCGTTCAGTTGGTGGCAGATGAGAGAGGTCGAGATCCGGGATCTCATAGCTTCTCGGTTCTTCTTGAGATTGGTATTGATCTGTTGACTCTGAAATTGATCCTGTTCAAGATATCAAAGAGTTTCTAGAAGCTACAGTATCCCAGGATTAGGGTAAGTACTTTTTAGAAAGCAATACAGACCTTGTTTTAGCTCGTACACCGGCTCTTCATAGATGGGCTCTTCAATCTCATACTCTCTCCTCATTTCCTCGCTAAAACAAGTTTCATTTATCCCTTAATTCTATACTTACTCTCTAGCAAATCCTTGAAAATTTTCAACAGATTTTGATGGAATTTTTCTTTCTATAAAATCCGGTTCAAAAGTCGATGTTGAAGAAATTTGCTCATCAGCTACCGCCTCAGCCATCAATGCCAAGATTCGACGCCGCTCATCATCCGGTAGATTTTCTAAGCCTAAATTTAATGAAGTTAAAAAGATCTACAACAATCTAACAATCTAACAATCTAATAATCTAACAATCTAACAATCGAACAATCTAACAATCTAACAATCTAACAATCTAACAATCGAACAATCGAAGAATCTAACACGTTTAGTTTTACCTTGAATATCCATTGTTGACAAGGGCAATGATGGAGAGACTGGTCTCAATCTTTCATCTGTTTTTATCAATGTTGATGATTGAGTAAATGGTGATGACGTCATTGACTCGTCCATTGCCGCCAGATTCATCACTTCTAAATCAACGCGATTGAAAAATGATACGTCTCAAAAGCTATAGTCTAGTTTTATCCAAGGTTACGATAGTTTTCAAAAAGGATACGCTAATTTCCTTTCTCACCTTGTATCCGCCTTCTTTCCTCATCTGTCAACCCATCAAACGCTTCTTCAACAATTGGAGCTGGTGTGAAAGAGGGAGATTTTTGAAGGAACACTGGTTGAGGCTAAAATTCGAAATTTCAAGAATTTCACTAATCAAGTACCGCTGGCATCGACTCATCCATTGCCGCCATATTCATCACTTCTAGAAAATGAATTTGGATTTGGATTGAATTTGGTGTGTCAAGAAGGTTTACCTAGAATCTTTTGCCGCTCAGCGTCAGTCAATCCTTCTAATCCATCGATGGTTGGCTGTGGTGGTTGCGCGGATCTGATAGAGGGCTGTGATGATGGGGTGAAAGAGGTGGATGCCATTGAGGAGTCCATCATTGCCGCTTGGTTCATCACGTCTAAAACTTGTAAGATAAATTTAAGACTGAAAATCAGTTTGATCTAGAAGAGCTGTTATTCAATCTAAATCTATTGGATAGAATAAATCGGATCGGCTTCGGAGGGTCGGATCTAATCCAATCCAGAGCTGATCCCAGAGCCGATTCCAGAGCCCAGCAGAGCTCAGCCCAGCTCTTGTTTGTTAGCTTTTCCATTTTGCATTTTAGATTGATCCGATTTAGTGTTGGAAACATGTTTACTATAATATTTCATGTTACAATAGATTTATAAGCTACCACTGAATCAGATTGACAAAGTTCAGATAAATCTTAGCAATGATCTATTCAAATATGTCTAGCTAAAGGAATAAATATGTTTAGGTTAAAATTTTAAAATAAAACTATAGATAAGCATAATTGATAGAACTATAAACTCACGTCTAACTATAAACTACTGTTTTGGGATGAAGTACTTGATTGGTACCAGGCATGGGAAAATTCTAACCCAGCCCTAATTCCACCTTCGTTTTCACAGCCTTCTCTCGGCCGATTGTTCTGAAATTTTGTTTACAAATAGAAATGACCATTTTTCGCTTGTAGACAAAATTTCAAAGCAATCGGCGAAGAGACGGCTGAGAAAATGAAGGTGAAACTTTCCCATGTCTCTTTATCCTTTATTACTGAGCAATCAGCTTTTGGTAAGCATCCTTTTATGCTAAAAATTTCATTTACTGAAAGCAAACCTAAAATTTTCCTTTGCTCTCCTTCACTCAACCCTTCAAAACCATCCATTGGTGGGATCATCGGTGATTTTGGAGCAATATTTTGGGATTGCTTAATAGGAGGAATCGGTGATATCGATTGTTCGATCTCGGCTGCTCCCATCACCTAAATTATCCACATTTTTTTATGGTCCTTTGAATTATTTTGTTTAAATTTATCGTCAAATTTAGAAACAATAAGAAACCTTTAAGATGTGCGCCTTTTCCTCTTCGGACAATCCTTCAAGTGGATCGATTTCTGCTGTAGTTGGACGCATTGATGAAGTCTGGGAAAGAGAGGAGACTGGACGGGAGATGCCCTAACATTTTACATCATATTTGAGTGATAATCGAAAATTTATGAATGGATCTTTGTTTAGGGGAATTTGTTTTCGGAGATCCGCTAGAGCTTTGTCCAGAAGCGCTCAATCAATTTAAAAAAGAAGAAAACTCAGCAAAATCTTCAGGCTATATCATGGCTAAAATGAAATTTTTCTAAAAAAAATGATTGATTTAGGTTAAACTTTGAGATAAATTTATTCAAAAGTCTTTTAACGAACTCTTTTATTCTTTACTTTTATTCTAGACTTGTTACTTCTATAAATTCTATACTTGTCTACCTGCTAGTAATCTAGTTTTAATGAGAATCGATCCTTATTCGATCTCTTTCTGAAGATAAACATTAACCCAAATTTAAAAGAAAAATTTTGAATACATTTATCTAAAAGTTTAACCTAAATCAATCGAACTTTTAATGAGAATCGATCCTTATTCGATCTCTTTCTTTAAGATAAACCCATTAAAGATTAACCCAAATTTCCCCTAAATACTATTGGGTTGGGGAGAATGAGTCGGCGCCAAACTTTAAAGGGACTTTTTGCACACATAAAGCCTTCTTTAAACATACGTTTGGTTTCATCAAAAGGATCCACTATTTCTCTACAAAATCACTTTTGAGAGATTCCACAAAGCTTTTCTTTTGTGGAGTTTATGAACTTCGAAACGCAGCTGGTTAAAATGGCAAAGAGTCCGACTCATCATTTGAACAGTTTCTTTCACATAAACCTTCTTTGGTGTTTATATAAAAAAGATAGAGCACATTGAATTACTTAAGTTGCCAAATTTGCAGGAAGATCCCACCAATGGTTTTTTCTAGATCACAGTTTGTAGTTTTTGTGAAAAAATGGCTTTTTCTTGAGCGGAGGCGCTGTTTGAATTTTCTTTTAAATGTGATTTTGTAGAGAATTAGTTAACCATTCTATGAGTATCAAACGCATATTATTTGACAAAGTCGAATAGAAGTTTTAGACATTTTTTTCATTTTCGGCGCCGACTCATTCTCCCCAACCCAATAGTTAGTATTTAGAGATAATTAAATAAAGAAGAATCGATCCTTATTCGATCTCTTTCTTTAAGATAAACCCATTAAAGATTAACCCAAATTTCCCCTAAATACTAGTTAGTATTTAGAGATAAATTAAGGGTTTTTACCATGTGGATCTGTAGGAAAATACAAGTTATCCCATTACTTTATGCTATACTTATACCTTGTGATGTTAAAGTACGCTTTAGCATCCCAGTATGTCAGCTTATTCAAAAATGACTGCGTCAAAGTTCTTTGTCATAGTCATAGACATAGTCAAAGCTCTGAACAAACTTGTTTTGGTGGTTGCATTGAAGTAGATGATTGTGATGGGATTTGTGGCTGGAATGTTGTTTCCCCTTCAGCCGCTCGCATCACCGCCATGATCTGCTCTCGCTCGGCTGCCGAGAGATCCTCCATACCGGGTGGAATTGGACCGGCCATCGATGGAGATGGTTGGGTGGGCTAAAGAATTAGATTGGTCTGAGATAAACTTCTGAGATAAAACTTAGTTTTTCTTTCTTTTAGTGAATGGATCGTACAGGGTGACCATAACGCCACACTTCAAAAGGCCTAGATTCGTCAAAATTTGGTCTAGATTGGTCTAGATCGTTCTGATTTTTCTGGAGATAAATCTTAAGTATGTCTTCTAGAACGATGCCCATTATCTAATCGACTTAAGCTTTCAACTTTTTTATATAGCTTTCCAAAGTTGAGAGTCGAGTGTCGCTCGGCACGCTACGAATTTATGAGATTTTTGAGATTGTTCTTGTCAAAATCTCGTTAAAGATTGAATTTATTATGTAAATAAACGAAATTACACATTCTTTGCGCAGTTTAAGTGCAAAAAATTCTTAAAAAATGTCACCAAAAGGCATCTAATATGGACTGTTTTCTCTTAAACGATTTATTGAGCATTCAGTCACTAAAGGACAAGAGAATCTTATTTTTTTGCTTTTAAATTTTGTAAATAAATATGATTAATTGAAAGACATTAAAATATTAAATATTAAATATTAAAAATTAAAACATTAAAACATTAAAACATTAAAATAAGACTTTTTATGAAAATGGATCTTTCAAAATCCCAAAAATGTGCCGAGCGACACCCGCTCAACTTTGAAAGATCATATAAAAAAGTTGAAAGCTTGAATCGATTAGATAATGGGCAAATTTCTAGGAGAAATACTTAAGATTTTCCTCCAGAAAAATCAGAACAATTGACCAAATTTTGGTCAATCTAGGCTCTCTAATTGTAGGAAACCCTTTAGAGTTTTCCAATCTTGACTGCTTGAGGAATAAGCCTAGTTTTCGGGGTTTCCTGCTTTTCTCAGAGACACTTTTTGGTTGCAATCAATTAAATTCTCCTCTTTCTCTTTAAATTCTCCCCAAAAATACTGTAAAATGAACAATGCGGAATGTGCTTTTCAAAAATGTGCTTTCTAAAGCGCGTTACCTTTACAAAGCTACTGCCTTGAACTGCCTTGAACTTTTGCTTTAATTTTTCCTTACGTTATCACAGAATCAGATCAAAAATCAAAGGTAAATAGATTGCTTCTAATGTTATCTAATCCAACTTCTAGTTTGGTATTTGGTATTTTTTGTGAATCCTCACCGAATCAGGCTAAAAGTAGACTGGATAAAACTAGAGATAGGAATCAACTAGTCGAGAAATACTTTCTAGACTAGACACGTTTTAGAAAAGGAATTATTTAAGAGAAATACTTTCTAGACTAATTGTAAGCGCTGCCAATGACAGCGAGAAAGCTATAAAAATAGAAGCTACTTGGTTCTTTTATCAATAATTTATCAGATATTAAAAGATGAAAACAGCTTTTCAGGTCACCTTAAGAGAACTAAAGCTCAGGCTCAGATGGCATTAGAAAGTTGAGTATTCAAAAGATACTATCGATTTGTTCGTCTAGTCTCTAAATAGCGTCACTCTAAAGGCTAATGCGTTTTCTAAAGTCTGTCAACTTCCAATGACTAGTGATCTTACATTTAGCTTTATCTAGTTTACCGTATTTCCTCTAATAGTAGTGCACCCTGAGCTTTGTCTAAATTGATCGAAATCTCGAGAACCGCTTATCAGATCCTATCGATGTGGGGTCGGAAAATGTAGCTGACGATATCAATAATTTATCAGGTATTAAAAGATGAAATCGACTTTTCAGGCCACCTTAAGAGAACTAAAGCTCAGGCTCAGATGGCATTAGAAAGTTGATTATTCATAAGATACTATCGATTTGTTCGTCTAGTCTCTAAATAGCGTCACTCTAAAGGCTAATGCGTTTTCTAAAGTCTGTCAACTTCCAATGACTAGTGATCTTACATTTAGCTTTATCTAGTTTACCGTATTTCCTCTAATAGTAGTGCACCCTGAGCTTTGTCTAAATTGATCGAAATCTCGAGAACCGCTTATCAGAACCTATCGATGTGGGGTCGGAAAATGTAGCTAACGATAAGATCTTGTGGGGGATTTGAGTGTTGAGCTTCTGCAAAAGCTTGGAAGCCGTAAAATAGTCATCAACTCGGCTCGCCCGGGTGTACTACTATTAGAGAAAATACGGTATCTATTTTTGGGCTGTATTTAAAAAGCAAGCTAAAAGATATAAAAGTAGATAGATTTAAACTGGATACGGTAATTTTTTTGAGCTCTGGTTACAGTACAAGTTTACGATATTTTTCTAAAGTATAATCCTTTGTTAATTCTCAAAAAATTGTATCTATTCGTTGCTAGAGTTGATCAATTGAAATTGAACGACCAAAATCTAGAATGACTTCTAGGAAAGCCAAAAAGATTGTCTCTGAAAAAGGTTATGGAGATTTTCCATGAGGAAATACCCGAAAACTACTCAAGAACTGACCCAAAGGAGAAATGAAACAAGTTAGAAAAAGAGAAACAAATAAATCAGTTCAAAAAAAAAGCTCACAATCAGTTTGTAGAACAATAAATGATTGAGAAAAAATGAAAAATAAGAAATTGAATCAAAGACAAAGAGATCAGCAATTCTGAAAGAAATTGAAAAATTTTTTATTTGACCACTAGTCAACTATTAGTCATTTAATGTGAGTTTGACTTGACTGTAAATCTTCCAAATCAACTCCAAGATGGGACTATTGGTAGGGAAAAGTGAGAATAAAGTGCATACTTTTGCATGTATACACTTTTGATCTAGGTTTTCAAAGAAAAAAAAAAGCTAGTTAAAGCTAAAAGAAGTCAAATTTAAATTGCAAAAATATTCACCGAAGACTTTAAAGGGGGGTATTAATCGCGGCCGGGTGACGATAAAAATTTTTTTACGGCAACCACCTGTTTTTTTTATTTTTATATCGTTGATTTTATTATAAAAAGAATAAAAATCACCCGGCTAGAGTGATTTGATGGGTTTACAAATTTTTGGAGACACTGAAAGGCTTGGAGAAAAACAAGATCGTCACTCATCAGACACCTCAGCACAGTCTAGATCGATTGAATTTTAATTGCAGATAAATTTAAAAACAAAATAAAAAGCACAAAAAACAATAAAAATAAATTGTTAATCTATAATTGTTCCTCTTGCTCACTTTCATCTTCGCTCAAGTACAGCAGTTCCTCAAATCGGCTTCCTAGGTTATCAATTTCCAGCGCATCTTCACCAGAAGTGACTGGATCTCCTCCACTGTAGGACATCTTCAGCGCTTTAATTGACACAATTAGATCTTTTTTCCATTTGTGGTCGCTCGAGGTTTTAGTTTTCTCAAATAGGTGCCTTTTAGCTGAGGTGTCTGATGAGTGACGATCTTGTTTTTCTCCAAGCCTTACAGTGTCTCCAAAAATTTGTAAACCCATCAAATCACTCTAGCCGGGTGATTTTTATTCTTTTTATAATAAAATCAGCGATATGAAAATAAAAAAACAGGTGGTTGCCGTAAAAAAATTTTTATCGTCACCCGGCCGCGATTAATACCCCCCCCCCCCCTTTAAGTTGATTTAAAAAGGATTTATAAAAAGAGTTGAAATTGAAAACATATCTATTTAAACAGTTTCATTAACAATAACGAAATGTTATTTAAGATTTGAAAAGGTTTTTGATGGTGATAAAGTAAAAGGTGTGGCAGAATTTTTGCAACTGCCCCAGGGCATCAATTTTAGTTCCATCAACCTCAAAATACTTAAGAAAGATCCTCTGTGACCCAAAAACCACCTTGGCAACAGGATTTGGCTTTGGCTTTGGCTTTGAATTTGGATTTGGATGGCTTTGGATTCGGGGTTTTATGCAGAATGATGTTTATGCTCAAAAGGCTCTGGCGCAAGCAGCATTTTCCTCATTTAACCATTTTTAGTGATCACCCTCAAATCCCGATCTTAATCCAATTGATTTCAGTGTTTGGAATGTTCTTGAAGCAAAAAAAAACACGCTCAAAACCGCATTCCAACATCATTTCGCTTAAGAAATCGCTTCAAAAAATTGTGGGACATTTGATACGCGCCCCTGATCACCCATGATCTCTTCCGACTAAATTACCCTTGTCCAACTGAGTTTTCAAAAGCTTTAAATTTTGATACGATCTGTGTCCGGTCCTGTACACTTGTCCTATACACTTGTCATTTTAAAACAGTTCTGGCCACCGTCAAATTCCGATCTTAATCCAATTGATTTCACTGTATGGAATGTTCTTGAAGCAAATCTCTTCCGACTAAATTCTCTTCCCTGATCTCTTCCGAAAAATAAGACCTTTAGAGTTTTTGATTCTTGAGTGCTTGCCGGGTATTTTCAGGGAATAAGCCTAGTTTTAGGGGTTCTCCTGTACAATTGCCCGTTCTCCTGTACACTTGTCACTTTGAAACAGTTCTGGCCACCGTCAAATTCCGATCCTAATCCAATTGATTTCAGTGTTTGGACTGTTCTTGAAGCAAATCTCTTCCGACTAAATTCTCTTCCCTGATCTCTTCCCACTAAATTATCCTTGTCCAACTGAGTTTTCAAAAGCTTTAAATTTTGGGATGATCCGGTTCTCCTGCACACTTGTCACTTTAAAACAGTTCTAATAAACTGGATTTAGGTTATAGTTTTAGAACCAAGAATGACAATGACTATGACTATGAGTACCAGTAGTGTTAAGATAAGAGCTTTGGGTTTTCAACTTAACCCAACCCAATGATACTTACAGTCAAGTAATGTTGGCTAAACATAAGGAAAAGTGATTAAAAATCAATGTAAAGAATCAAATTGGCAATCTAACTTTAAGCTAAAATATCTTGATGTTGGGCTATCCAATTTAAATAGTTTTTGTACCAATCGACAGAGAAAGACTTGGCGCATCTAATGATACCAAGAAAATTCAAATTGAACAACCCAACACCAAGAAGTTTGAGCTCAAAGTTAGATTGCCACTGGCAAAAAGGGGAGGGTGCATATAAAAGGTCGACCTCCACCTCTTTGCCATTGGCAATCTAACTTTAAGCTCAAATTTCTTGGTGTTGAGCTGTTCAAATTAAATAGTTTTTGTACCAATCGACAGAGAAAGACTTGGCGCATATAATATGATATCAAGAAAATTCAAATTGAACAACCCAACACCAAGAAGTTTGAGCTCAAAGTTTGATTGTCAATCGCAATGTGATAAAGCTCGAGCCCGTTTACCATCCAAATGTCACTAGACTTGCATTTCTGCCCATAAAGATCTTTTTTTAAAAAAAGTAGTTATCTTATATCTTTAAAAATCTATTGTTAAATTTTTTAAGGTGATTTCTCTTTTATCGGTTTCTATTCTTAAAAGATAATGATTTCAATAATTCTGCCGCATGCTGTTATTTGGTATCAAATAAAGCCTCTAACTATCTATAAATTAAAATAACATTTGAAAGATAATTGAGGAAAATTAGCAACTTAAAATAATAAGGAAATTTTTTTTAGAACAAAGGAAAACAGTTGAGTATAGAGAAAAAGAAATGAGGGGTAGGCCAGTTTACGCAACTTTTTTTACGCAACTCGCCATAACTTACTTCTAAGTCGGTCACTCTTTATGATTTTGGTTTCATTTTGTTGCACTTATTGAGATCTACAAAATGACAATAAAATTATAAAAGATTGACTCATTTAGATGAAAGTTATGATGAGTTGCGCAAAAGATCCAGTTGCTCAGAAAAATTCAGCGTAAACCCACCTTTTTTAACGATAAAAAAGTAAAGTATCTTTAAAAATACAAGAATTTTTATGTAACTTAACCTTTAAGAGAAGAAAAAGATAACATTATTACTTGCAAATAAAGCTTTTTTCAATGAGAAAACGTTACTTTTGTTTTTTGCACTTATTGAGATCTACAAAATGACAATAAAATCATAAAGATTGGCCCACTTAGAAGAAAGTTATGGTGAGTTGCGAAAACGATCCAGTTGCGCAAAAAAGTTGCGGAAACTAGCCTACCCGAGAAATGAAGCAATGATGAAATTGGAATGCTCAAAGGGTAATTGTGACACCAGTAATTACTCAAGATCTTTAACTTACTCACTTTACTTTAAATCACTTTCAGTCACTTTACTTTAAATAAACTCAAAGTCAGACAGAGGACAGGCAAAATTTCTGTCTAATTATCAAGTTAATTTGAAGAAATTGATTTCTCACTTTTTCTTTGGTATTTGTAAAGGTTTTTTGTTGGATCTGATGAGTTTTCTTGTGGCAAAAAAGGTTTAATGCAAATTATTTGAAGTCAAAACTTTCTACAACTCTTCCCCGTTTATCTTTCAATCTGCTTACAAGGGAATGCCAACTAAGTAATGTTTTCTCATTGATGGAAGCTTTATTTGCTCATTAAAGCTTATTAAGGCTCATTGAAGCTCATTGAAGCTCATTGAAGCTCATTGAAGGAAGTAATAAAGGTATCTTTTTACTTTTAAAGGTTAATTTCTTGTAAAAAATTCTTTTATTTCAAAAATAATTTACTTTTTGTCGTCAAAAAAGGCCTACTTTGCGCCAAATTTTTTGTGCAACTCGCAAAACTCTTCTAAGTGTGCTAATCTTTATGATTTTTGTGTCATTTTGTTGCACTTATTGAGATCTATAAAATGAAATCAAAATCATAAAGATTGATCCATTTAGAAGAAAGTTATGACGAGTTGTGCAAAAGATCCAGTTGCGAAAGTTGCGGAAACTAGTCTACCCGAGAAATGAAGCAATGCTGAAATTGGAATGCTCAAAGGGTAATTGTGGCACCGAAAGTCAGTCAAGATCTTGCATTAAAATTTACTTTAGATAAGCTCAAAGTCAGACAGAGGACAAGAGTTTATCAGGCAAAATTTCTGGCTAACTATCTGAAAAGATTGATTGAAAAAGAATTCCTGTCTAATTTGAAGAAATTGATTTCTCACTTTTCATTTGGTATTTGTAAAGATTTTTTGTTGGATCTGATGAGTTTTCTTTTGGCAAAAAAGGTTTAATGCAAATTATTTGAAGTCAAAACTTTCTACAACTTTTCCCCGTTTATCTTTCAATCTGCTTACAAGGGAATGCCAACTAAGTAACGTTTTCTCATTGCAAAAAAGCTTTATTTGCAAGTAATAATGATAGCCTTTTCTTCTCTTAAAGGCTAAATCACATAAAAATTCTTGTATTTTTAAAGATACTTTACTTTTTTATCGTTAAAAAAGGTGGGTTTACGCTAAATTTTTCTGAGCAACTGGATCTTTTGCGCAACTCATCATAACTTTCATCTAAATGAGTCAATCTTTATAATTTTATTGTCATTTTGTAGATCTCAACAAGTGCAACAAAATGACACAAAAATCATAAAGATTAGCGCACTTAGAAGAGTTTTGCGAGTTGAGCAAAAAAATTTGGCGCAAAGTACAGTCGAACCTCTCTATAACGAACCTCGATATAACGTAAACCTCTCTATAACGTAAGGCGTGACCGGTCCCGGCCGACGTTAAGCTATATAAAACGGCACTCTATATAACGTAAACCTCTATATAACGTAAACTATAGCCGTCCCGTGAGTCACGTTATAGAGAGGTTCGACTGTAGTTCCTTTTTTGACGACAAAAAGTCAAGTATCTTTGAAATAAAAGAATTTTTGACAAGAACTTAACCTTTAAAAGTAAAAAGATACCTTTATTACTTCCTTCAATGAGTTTCAATGAGCTTCAATAAGCAAATAAAGCTTCCTTCAATGAGAAAACGTTACCTAGTTGGCATTCTCTTGTAAGCAGATTAAAAGTCATTCCCCCCAAAAAATTCTTGTCAAATGAAGTATCATTTTAGTAAAGAATCAAAGTTAAATACACAAATATAAAGAAATTTAATTTAAAATTCAATAAATGAAGATGAAGATGAAGATGAAAAATTTTAGATGAGAACAAAGTGATAAAGTGATGAACGCTGCACAAAGAGGATCACTTCTAGAATTTGTTGGCTTTGAGGAGGTACAAGTTTTTTTGACTTCTTTCAAATTCTAGCTTACAATTAGTCAGATGTTTTTGTTTTTATTGAAAAAAAACGTTTTCAGAAGCTCATCAGCTATCGGTGATCCCCGAAATGTTTGTTGACTTCGTTCAAATTCTAGAATATATACCAAAAATTCAATAAATGAAGATAAAGATGAAAAATTTTAGATGAGAAATCAAAAAGAACAAAGTGATAGAAATGACGTGAAAAGAAGAAAGAAAAAGAGATGGGAAAAGAAAGAAAAAAAATGCAAATGAGTGAAAATTCCCGGGAGAACTCGAAAAATTGTGACCGAGACTCGGAAGGGTGATGGACTGAGAGATTTCATCCATTCCTTCAACTTTACTATGCCAAAAGTCATCGAATTTGGGAAAGAATAGGTGCTAATCTTTCTAAAACAACCGTAATTTTATTCGCTTTGGTTTTTCAATAAGAATTCAATAAGAATTCAATCAGAATTCAATAAGAATTCAATCAGAATTCAATAGGAATGTTTAAGAATACAATAGTAGATTGGATCTAAACTAGAGATAAGATTACGATAACTTTTGAAAGTTATTGTAATCTTATCTCTAGGAATTATGGAAAATGGTTTGATCAAGAGGAAAAAGGGCAAAAGTTGGAGTGCTTTTGTGTTCTTTATCTCTGTTTTACTCTCCGACTACACTAACTATTAGATTGGCTCAGTCTTTAGACACTTTTTTCTTTCTACTAGTGTTTATATATGACAAATTCATCAATTGATCTACAATTGGCTTCATTAAAAAAAGCCTACAATTTTCCTAGAAAAAAAACATTCAAATCTTATGAAAATATTTTGTCTATGGTTTTTTTATGGGCACGCGAAGTCGGGTATTCCAAAAAGGTGCAATTTATTGGTCAATTTACGCAATTTAGTTCACAGAAACCTATTGCTATCAATAGATAAAAGATAGAGCGCAAAAAGTTTGGTATATAGCCGAATTTTCAGAATAATCTTTTCAGCCTAATTCTCTCTAATAGTAGTGCACCCTATCGAGCCGAGTTGGCGACTATTTTACGGTTTCCAAGCTTTTGCAGAAGCTCAACACTCAAATCCCCGGCTAGATCTCATCGTCAGCTATATTTTCCGACCCCACATCGATAGGTTCTGATAAGCGGTTCTCGAGATTTCGAGGAATTTAGGCGACGCTCAGGGTGCTATTAGGGAATTTATATAATAAAGAGTTGAATCTCAGTTTTGAGATAATTAGAATGGATAGCTAATGCCGTATTCTTTGCATCCCACCGAGCCGAGTTGATGACTATTTACGGCTTCCAAAGCTTTCGCAGAAGCTCAACACTCAAATCCCCGGCTAGATCTCATCGTCAGCTACATTTTCCGACCCCACATCGATAGGTTCTGATAAGCGGTTCTCGAGATTTCGATCAATTTAGACAAAGCTCAGGGTTCACTACTATTAGAGAAAATACGGTAATATAAATATAAATAAAGTGTTCGGCTAAAAATCTTAAGTCTATTTAAGTTCTGTTCTGTTCAGCCGATTTCTTTCTAAAGCTTTTTTTATCGAATTTTATGAAAAACTAGTTTTTACACTCAAATTTGTTTTGAAAAGGACATAAATTATCTTAAAAAGATAGAAAAATGAATATGTATAATAAAAATCTTCTTTTTAGAATCAATTGTAGGTGAATTGGTGAATTTATCATTGATAAATGCTAGTAGAAAAAAGAAATGTCTAAAGACTTATCAGTCAAGCTAATATTAGCCAGTTTCTAGGTTTTATCCAATCCAATCTATTTGATATGTTACGTCCGAATCTGAGGAGACGTCCATCTCCGATCCGGACGTCCGAATCTGAGGAGATTCATTCTCCTCTGAAACGGACGTCCGAATCTGAGGAGATTCATTCTCCTCTGAAACGGACGTCCGACTCAGAGATGGACGTCCGACTCTGAGTCGGACGTCCGTTTCGGAGAAGAATGATCATTCTTCTCGGAATCGGACGTCCGATCTTGAGAACAAATAGTTTAAATGCAAAATCCAATGTTTTGAACAAAACACATGTATTCAGATTCAAATTTTCCTTTTTCTTTCAAATTCAGAGGTAAAATTGATGATCGGACGTCCGATTCCGAGAAGAATGATCATTCTCCTCCGAAACGGACGTCCGACTCAGAGTCGGACGTCCATCTCTGAGTCGGACGTCCGTTTCAGAGGAGAATGAATCTCCTCAGATTCGGACGTCCGGATCGGAGATGGACGTCTCCTCAGATTCGGACGTAACAGATAGACTTAGCGTTAAACCAAGCTTACTATTAAGTTGGAAAGAAAGTTCTCGAAAAAAGTTTGACTAGAATTTCTTAAAAACGAATCCACCAAGTCAAGAACATTTTCTTCTATTATTTACGACTTATAAATAATAGAAGAAAATGTTCTTGAATTGGTGGACTCCAAGAAATTACTCGTAAAAAAATGAGTGCAGTTTTCTCTTAAAATTTTAGAGATTTTTGAAACATTATTATTTTCCAGCCAAAAATTCAGCTCACTTTTTGCACGAGAAAAGCGATTTCTTATTAGGTAAAGCTAGCATAAAATAAAGTATAGCTCAAATGATGAGCTATACTTTATTCATTAAAGTATAGCTCATCAACAAAAATTCAATGAAGTAAACGAAAAATATCAATAGATTTAAATGTATTTGTCTTGAGAAAGTTGGAAACAACAAAGCTTCCTTTTTGAAAAGAAAGAAAGCTTTAAAAGAAATCATCAATGGCTTCATTTGAGTTAAAAACTTTAAAAGAGAGGAATTTGTGTTACTGTTTCTGAAGTTTTACAACAGAATTTAGCATTGAACTTTTAAAAAAAATGTTTCTAGGAAATTGATTGATTGAAATTGATTTTTTTTGGTTTTGAAGAAGGTTAGATTGGTTGAAATAAAACGGAATTAGCTTTAAGAAATCACCGATAACTTCAATCTTAAATCCAACACTTTTGAGGGGGATTTGTGTTAAGAGTTTTGGGAATTTATGATTCGAAAATTCAATCAAGAAATTTATCTTTCTGAAAAGTTTACTGAGATCTTTTGAAATCAGTTGTGGCATTAAAATTTGACGAAATTTTCAGGGAGTAATCTTGAGGAAAATGCCAGTAAAGTTAAAGTTAAAGTTAATTTAAAGTTAAATAAAGTTAAATAAAAGAAAATTTGTTTAGAAAAGACTTTTTAAAAAGGTTTATAAGAGAATTTTGTTTCAAAGAGAGTAAAAAAGAAAGTCAATAGAACAATAAAAAATAAACATATTAAAAAGATATTCAATATAGAATAAAAAGAAAAATATGGCCAAATAATAAATAAAAAGAAAGAAAAGAATAAAAATTATTGAATGGAAAAGAAGAAAACATATAAATTCTCATTTTTCTTTACTAACCTGTGGTGATGGGGTTCGATGTGCGGGAGCTGGTTGGGAAATATCCGCCACCGCATCTTTCGCCACTGCTTGTAGCTGTTCACTGGCTGCTTTTGCCTAGAAATTTTCGATATTTTATACATATTCATTTTTCTATCTTTTTAAGACAATTTATGTCTTTTTCAAAGGAAATTCGAGTGTAAAAAAACTCGTTTTTCATAAAATTCGTTAAAAAAAGCTTTAGAAAGAAATCGGCTGAACAGAACAGAACTTAAATACACTTAAGATTTTTAGCCAAACACTTTATTTATCTACATTACCGTATTCTCTCTAATAGTAGTGAACAATAAGCTTTGTCTAAATTGCTTGAAATCTCGAGAACCGCTTATCAGATCCTATCGATGTGGGGTCGGAAAATGTAGCTGACGATATCAATAATTTATCAGGTATTAAAAGATGAAATCGACTTTTCAGGCCACCTTAAGAGAACTAAAGCTCAGGCTCAGATGGCATTAGAAAGTTGATTATTCAAAAGATGCTATCGATTTGTTCGTCTAGTCTCTAACTAGTGTCACTCTAAAGGCTAATGCGTTTTCTAAAGTCTTTCAACTTTCAATGACTAGTGATCTTTATCTAGTTTACCGTATTCTCTCTAATAGTAGTGCATCCAGAGCTTTGTCTAAATTGATCGAAATCTCGAGAACCGCTTATCAGAACCTATCGATGTGGCGTCGGAAAATGTAGCTGACAATGAGATCTAGTGAGGGATTAGAGTGTTGAACTTCTGAGAAAACTTGGAAACCGTAAAATAGTCATCAACTCGGCTCGCCGGAGTGCACTACTATTAGAGAAAATACGGTATATCGTTAATTTTTTTATGGGAGAGTTTTTCCTTTTTGTACATATGGACTACGTGGTGCGCCATTCCATTTTTTTTCCTTCTTTACTTTAAAAAGACACCAATCCTTTAATTCTATTGTTAATTCTCTAAAAAATGACTCAAATTATCGTTACTCGAAATGTCAGTTTTCTAGAAGACACCAATTTCTATCATAAGTCTACCAAAGATCGCTTTTTCTCTTCTCTTCTATAAATTGAACCAATTTCTTACTCCAAATACCGTATTTTCTCTAATAGTAGTGAACCCTGAGCTTTGTCTAAATTGATCGAAATCTCGAGAACCGCTTATCAGAAGCTATCGATGTGGGGTCGGAAAATGTAGCTGACGATGAGATCTAGCCGGGGATTTGAGTGTTGAGCTTCTGTAAAAGCTTGGAAACCGTAAAATAGTCGCCAACTCGGCTCGATGGAATGCAAGGAATACGGCATTAGCTATCCATTCTAATTATCTCAAAACTGAGCTTGAACTCTTTATTATATAACTTTGACTAGGCACTACTATTAGAGAAAGTACGGTATATGTTGTTTGACTTTAGATCTCAACTAGCAGAATTGGAGTTGATAAGCTAGATTAGCTAGAAATTTAGTTCGAAAATTCAAAACTCTATGAATCTCTTGAACTACATTTCAACTTTCTATTAAAAGAACTTTAAAAAATATTCTAATTTATGATTGTTTTAAAGTTAAAACTGGCAAATGAAAGGTAAATGAGTTACTTTAGAAAACATTTTTTAAAAACTGGATCTAAACTACGCAAGACAGGAGTACGAGTTCGGATGACATGTTCGGATGTTCGGAGACAGGAGTACAAGCTATGATAAGTCTAATTTCTGGTTCTTAAGATATAATGTTACCATAATTAGATTCAGCTTCAACGAAAAATGAATTTCTTGACTCCAACCTTTCCAATCGCACTACTCGCCAATCCGCCGAGTGCTCCGAGCTTTCCAAATCCGAATCCTCCACTTGATTGTGTCTTTCCTCCATCACTTTTTCTTCCAAACATTCCCTGCCCGGATCCCACAAAGGAGGATCCGGTCAGAAGACCCGCCGATGATTGGCCTGAAAATTACAGATTAAGTAGATGAGAAATCTATCAATCACTTAAACAAAAAGAAAATTTGTATTTACTGCATTTACTGATCAGCATTTAACAAGTTAAATACAAATTTGAAAAGGATTTGGTTTAAATTTTGAATAAAACTAGTTTAAGTCAATGTTTGCTAGCAAGTGAAGACGAATCACTAGTAAGCATTGGCTTCACTAGTAAGCATTAGCTTCACTAGTAAGCATTAGCTTCACTAGTAAGCATTAGCTTCACTAGTAAGCATTAGCTCTAGCATTACCTCTAGTTTGCCAAGCAGCTATTTGTTAGACGTCAAAATAGAATTATCGATTAATAATTTAAATTAAAATTTTATCTATACTTTATAAAATTGAAAACAAAAGTCAAAAAACAACAGTTTTCAAAATGGCAACAAAATTCCCATCTCTGGAATAGAAATGAAATGAAAAAGAAGAAATTACTGAAAAATGGAGCCCCGTTCCGAGAGAGGAAAAAAGAAAATAATTGGGAGAACAAGGGAAGACTTTCAAATATTATTCCTGAAACAGAAATGAATTAGAAAAACTTATAATTAACTTTATAATGTTTAAAAGTTTTCAAAAGAGGACAAAAGTTTTTTTATTTAATTGAAAAGTGTATTTAGCTTTCAAAATCAAAGCTTAAAAGCTAAAAAGTGAGGAAAATGTTTTTCAAAGCTTTTATTAAGATTGTTTGTTTGTTTTTTTTGAATTGTTTGAAATTCTGAAAGTTCCTGGAAGTTCTGAGAGAGGAAAAAAGAAAATAATTGGGAGAAGACTTTCAAATATTGTTCCTGAAACAGAAATGAATTAGAAAAACTTATAATTAGCTTTATAATGTTTAAAAGTTTTCAAAAGAGAACAAAAGCTTTTTTTATTTAGTTGAAAATTGTATTCAGCTTTTAAAATCAAAGCTTAAAGGTTAAAAAGTGAGGAAAATGTTTTTCAAAGTTTTTATGAAGATTGTTTGTTTGTTTTTTTGAATTGTTTGTGCAAAAGTTGTTAAGATTTAGTTTTAAAAGCTTTAAATATTGGTTTAGGCTAGGCTTAGGCTAGGCTTAGGCTAGGCTTAGGCTAGGCTTAGGCTAGGCTTAGGCTAGGCTTAGGCTAGGCTTAGGCTAGGCTTAGGCTAGGCTTAGGCTAGGCTTAGGCTAGGCTTAGGCTAGGCTTAGGCTAGGCTTAGGCTAGGCTTAGGCTAGGCTTAGGCTAGGCTTAGGCTAGGCTTAGGCTATCTTAGTAGTAATTTCAATTTAACACACTCGCAACAATGACATTTTGAGCCTCATAAGTCTCATAATCGTTAACTATTTTACTGATAATTTTCTGTAAATTCAAAGATAAATGAAACGATAAATGAAATGATAAATGAAAATGAAAAGATAAATTTCTATTATAGTCATTCGATAGCCCTGAATCTCCTTTTGAAAACTAGTTCAAAGTTATCGAGAGCTTTCTACAAAATGAATAAGAAAAGTTTGCAAAATGAATAACAAAGGTTCGTAAAAACTTGAGTTGATACTAAAAATCATTGTGGTACTTTAGCGTTATACTTCCATTAAAAGAACCCATGTTTCATTTGCATTATATCGCTATAAAATTTGATTGCATTATTTGCATTATATCCTAAAAATTTTAAGTTTTAGAAACGAACATAAAAACACGTAAAATGATAATGTATTTGAATGGATTTTCAATGAAATTTTGCTTGAAATTGTGATTTTCAATGAAAGTTCTCGATAACTTTGAACTGGTTTTCAAAAGGAGATGCTTCGATGCGCTTTAAAAAGTACAAAATTAAATCCTGATTTCTAACGGTCATTAGAAAAATACTAAAGAGAAATTGACAAAGAAATTGAGAAAGAAAGAACAAAGACAAAAATAAACAAAAAAAATCTCTAAATTGTGCATCTATATTCTAATGGGAGAAGAAAAAGGGAGAGTAGTGGCTGTTGGTTGGATGTGAAAAGCAAAAGGAGAGGTAAAGAAGGGAAAAGGAATGGAAAGGAAGAGAATCGAAACATTGAAGACTGAGAAAAAGAGAGTAGAAGGGGTAGAAGAGGGGAAAGAAAGGGGACAGGGGAGAAGCTGGGGATCGATGGGACTCTGAGGGTCCCCCTGGGCCCTTCTTCTCATCCCTGCCCCACCTCAGCTTCTTTCTCTTGCATTCCCTAGTCTCCACGTGCCCCGATGGCCAACTGAAACCAATAAGTGCCCATCGGCTCGATTGAGGGTGAAAGAGCTCTCTTTGCCTATTTATCCCCATAGGGCTTTTCTCTTCTTTTTCTTCTTCTACTAGGTACTCAATCTCTTCAACAACTCATTTTTGGAAGGCTTGAAAAAAAGAGAAAGTTGAGATTTTTTAAGAGATAAGAGAGCCATTCTTAATCTCAACTAGTGAGCTTAGGAATGGCCTGAAGAAGAACGAAAACGTATTTGAATGGATTTTCAATGAAATTGTGCTGCGATGCGCTTCAGAAAGTACAGAAAGTTGTAGGATTGAATTATTCTGATCTTGAAAGTGTTGTAAGATTGATTTATTTACAAAAAATCAGCTTTAGACAAAAGAGAACTAGTTTAGCTAATGAATTTGATTGCTTAATCCTTGATTTGACTTGATTTGATTGCTTAATCCTTATGATTTATATTTGAAATTGTACTTGAAACTTATTTGTACAGGTTTAAATTTGAAATAACTGAGAAGAATTGGTTTTTGGCTTAGTTTTTGTGATATCACCGTATAAACGGTGATATCACAAACTTTTTCAACGAACTTTCTTTCCAACCTAATAATTTCAAATTCATTTTCCCAAGAAAACGATGAGAAAAGCTTAAATTTTTTACTTTTCTGAACACTCAAATTCGTGGCGAATGTAAATGTGATCGTTGCATCGAAGGAAAAGCCAAGTGGACCAATCTTTGAAAGCCTGTTAGCAAATATTGGAAGGAAATTTTTAAGAAGTTATTGAGAAAACAATTTTGTTGCACTTGCAACTGCAACTGCAACAAAATCCAAACCAAAAAGTGTTGTAAGATTGAAAAATCAGCTCCAGAAAAAAGAAAACTAGTTTAGCTAATAAATTTGATTGCTTAATCCTTGCTTTGACTTGATTTGATTGCTTAATCCTTATGATTTATATTTGAAATTGTACTTGAAACTTATTTGTACAGGTTAGATTTAAAAAAAGTTTAGTTAAGCTCAGAAATTTCTACTTTCTATAGAAACTCTACAGAAATACGGATACTTTGTAGATCGATATTCCGGTATTTTTCCAACAAAATCTTCAGCTTTACAAAGCGTTTAAAGTTTTGAATAAAACAACAAAAAATAAAGCTAAATTAGATTTGGATAAAGCTACAAAATCAGTATTTAAGTTTTCTGCATAATGGCAAAAAAAAGTAGCAGAGAAACGCGTGAGAAAATGGCAGAAAATGAGAGAATTATGATAGTACATCTAATTCTAGCAATCAACATCTTTTCCTTCTCTCATAATCACTTTTCTAAAGCTATCAAACGTTGCATTTTTTTAATTTCTTATTAAAAAATAGATAATGGACTTTAGTGACTTTGAAATTTTGGCAGAAAATTGGTTTTTGACAAATCGAGCGCAAGAAAAGGTGAGCGAGAACGGAAGTGTGAAATTTCAGAACCAAAAACTTTTGAAAAAAAATGGCAAATCAAATTTGAAACAATTTAAAACATCTATTTTATTGTTCTTTTTTTATTTTCTTTAGTAAACGCGTGAGAAAATGAGACGAAAAATAGAATAAATGATACCAAAAATGGAAGAAGAAGAAAGAGAAAGAGCAAGAGCAAGAGCAAGAGAAAGAGAAAGAGAAAGAAAGAGAGGAGCAGAAAGAAAATGAGAAATCTGATCACCACCTTTCTACGAATCTTAAAAAAAAGAATAAAAGAAATGTAATGTACAAAAGAACGAGACTTTTAGAAAGAAATTTAGGATTTAAAGATATTACTTTAAATATTTTATTACTTATAAAACATTTTATAAATTATAATTACAAATATAGTTGTAGTGGTTTTAGGCTTTTGATTGAATAGCTTTAAGTTGAGTAGTAAGTTGAATAGCTTAAAGTTGATTGGCTTAAAGTTGAATAGCTTAAAGTTGAATGGCTTAAAGTTGAATAGCTTAAAGTTGAATCGCTTAAAGTTGAATAGCTTAAAGTTGAATAGCTTAAAGTTGAATAGCTTAAAGTTGAATAGCTTAAAGTTGAATGGCTTAAAGTTGAATGGCTTAAAGTTGAATGGCTTAAAGTTGAATGGCTTTAAGTTTAATGGCTTTAAGTTGAATAGTAAGTTGAATGGCTTTAAGTTGAATAGCTTAAAGTTGAATGGCTTAAAGTTGAATGGCTTAAAGTTGAATGGCTTTAAGTTTAATAGATTTCAGTTGATTAGTTTTAATTAAATAGTTACAATGAAAATCTAAAGTTTTAGTGAATTCGCAGATCATTTTCACTGAAAAATTACATTTCCCTATTTTTAGATGATTTCATTAGAGTATACAAACCCCCGTTTTTGCTCTTTTTCCTGAAATTTTTCACTCCCAAATTTGCTCGCCTTCAAAATCGGGTTACCTATGAGAAAAGGGTTGAAGTCGTAAGAAAAAAAAAATCACAAATTTTCACAGCCGGGCATCGATTGAAGAAAGGATTTTTTTTTAGAGTAAAAAAAGAAAAGAAAAAAGGAAAAGAAAGAGATTGTTTTGGTATGAGAACAAACCTTGAATTTCTTGAATTGGATGAATTTCATGGCTTTCCTGCGTTGGAGTCGGCGTTTGCACGTCGGCATTGTCTTCGCCTTCTGGAAATGAAAAAAAAAT
The DNA here is from genome assembly GCA_958450365.1 of Mesorhabditis belari. Lineage (NCBI taxonomy): Eukaryota > Metazoa > Nematoda > Chromadorea > Rhabditida > Rhabditidae > Mesorhabditis > Mesorhabditis belari. Next base: position 82,803 of record CAUEEP010000458.1, on the reverse strand, counting down.
GAGTTTCACATTGATATACTTAATAAAATGAATAGTTTAAATGAATTCCCGACGGCGAGAATCTTTGGGTACAACTTTAGAACTCAATATCCTTTTTGTATCATTTATAAAGGTTTTCGGATGAATTTTTTCCGTAAATTTAGCTTTATTTGCTATATATTTTCTATATTTCTTTGTTTTTTTTACCATTTTTAGTTTTCTTTTTTAGAATTTAAAATTTAATTTGATCTTTTTGACTACTTCATTTCATTTAAAATGATTTCAATTTTAGATTTCACCTGTTACATCGTCTTCCGCCAATTCGGCCTCTTCATCAGCCATTGATTCCTAGAAGTATAAATATTGGGTTGGGGAGAATGAGTCGGCGCCGAAAATGAAAAAAATGTCTAAAACTTCTATTCAACTTCGTCAAATAATATGCGTTTGATACTCATAGAATGGTTAACTAATTCTCTACAAAATCACATTTAAAACAAAATTCAAACAGCGCCTCCGCTCAAGAAAAAGCCATTTTTTCACAAAAACTACAAACTGTGATCTAGAAAAAACCATTGGTGGGATCTTCCTGCAAATTCGGCAACTTAAGTAATTCAATGTGCTCTATCTTTTTTATAGAAACACCAAAGAAGGTTTATGTGAAAGAAACTGTTCAAATGATGAGTCGGACTCTTTGCCATTTTAACCAGCTGCGTTTCGAAGTTCATAAACTCCACGAAAGAAAAGCTTTGTGGAATCTCTCAAAAGTGATTTTGTAGAGAAATAGTGGATCCTTTTGATGAAACCAAACGTATGTTTAAAGAAGGCTTTATGTGTGCAAAAAGTCCCTTTAAAGTTGGGCGCCGACTCATTCTCCCCAACCCAATAAATCTAATATTTAATTGAGAAAGAATTATTTTAATGAAATAAAGAATCTTTTGATGTACTGGAAAAGTACATCAAAAAGTACTTTCTGGTGCACTAAATTTTCAATTTTCTTCCAGAAACGATCAGTGTTACGAGAAAAATGAAGAAAAATTCAAAAGAAATGATGTTTTTCCATTTGAGCACAAAGTCATGCTCAGAATAATGCTTTTATCAAAAGCAGTTATGGGAAACGGAAAAGACAGTGCACCAAAAATTTCTGTCTTTCGATTTCTGAGCAATTTTTGCAGCAATTTTGTGCAGCAATTCAACTCACTTTCATGAACGAGAGCTGCTCCTCATACCAATTATGCACGTGTGGCGAACGGATGATCTCGGAAACCGATTTAATGCTGAATGCAGAGGATTGTCGTGACATGGCAGAAGAACGACGATCCGATTGCGATTCCCGAGAGTCATATTCAGCTGAAAGAAGATATTTTGACTAATTCAACAATACTAGAAAAACTATAGAGCACTAAAAGTGATGCTATAGTTTTAAAGGGTTTTGTGTGAAATTTGTAAATTGAGTATCTAGATAGATCAAGAAGTGGCATTCGATGGAAATTCGTGAAATCGACTACGCTACTTTTTCTTCTTCGGCGAGCGATTGCTAAAGGAATTGATAATACGGCTGAAAAGATTATATAAAGATAAAGCTATTGATTTAAAGAATTTGCTCTAAACTTTAAGATAAAGTTATTCATTTAAAGAGTCTTCTCTAAACTTTAAGATAAAGCTATTGATTTAAAGAATCATCTCTAAACTTTAGCACATACAATCCACAGTTTTCAGTTAATTAATGAAGAATTCCGATGGCAAGAATGTCATTTGAAAGGTGAAAGTTACTTAAAGTTATTAAGCTTTAAATTTTCCAAGTTCTAAACTTTCTAGAACACTCAAAAAGTCTAACTATGACTCAATATCTGGTCTAAAAGTAAGTCTAGATCTAAAGCTAGAATCTAAAATAGTTGACAAGTTCTATCTGCCTAAAATCAAGCTGATCTAAGCAATCTTAAAAGCAGCTCTTTCAAATCTGATCCAAAATCTCTAAAATCTAAAATCTAAAGTCTAAAATCTGAGCTAGTCACAAGTCCTGGACTTAAAAATTAAAATTAAAAACACTAACAGACTTAAAAAGCTAGCTACTTCTAATTCTTACTCAAAGACTAAAAATTAGAATCCTTATCAGATCTTAGCTAACTGTCGATCATAGATCAAAAGACTTATGAAATCTTCTAATCACCAACTTGCTTGTTCTTCTCGTTCTCTCTCCATCGACATTTGTTCCTCATGCAATTGAGCTCTTCGTTCAGCTAACTGTCGATCATAGTCGATCTCTTCATGTTCTTCATCCGATGGTCCTTCAGTTCCTTCAGATGCACCCTCCGTTTCCCCAGTTCTATCCGAAAACGATCTTTCGAATCTCGCTGAATCGGGTGTCTCAACGAAAAGCGGCGTTTCTTCAGCGTTTCTTTCTGTTTCTTTGGCGACCCCCTCATTAGTGAGCGGCTCTTTTATGGTGGGTGGAGCAAACGTGAGCCCTAATGAGTTCCCCTCGTCGATTGCCTCTTGACTTTCGATATGTCTGGTGATGAGATGCGTGCCTGAAGTAGTAATGGCTTTGATGTCGGCTATGGATTCACTCTCGGTAATTGGCTGTTCCAATGGATAGCTTTCAACCATTGCAGCTCTTCTAATATGCTCAAGTTCAGCTTCGCTTAGCTCAGGTTCTCTATATTGTTGAACCTCTTCAGCTTTAGCTATTCTCTGGATATAATCGAGTTCCTCTTGTGTCAGTTCTGATTCTTTGTATTGTTGAATTGGCACTTCTTCAGCCATGACAGCTATTCTTTGAATGTGATCGAGCTCCTCTTGAGTAAGTTCTGGACTTTTTACTTGTTTTTGTTGGAAACTTGGAATCTCTTCAGCCATTGCGGTGATTCTTCTGATGTGCTCAAGCTCTTCCTCGGTTAGTTCTTGTTCTCGTGGTTTAGCTAGCTCATCGATAGCAGTTATCTTCTGGATATGATCAAGCTCCTCTTGTTTCACCTCAGCTTTGTACCGAGGAAACGATACTTCTTCAGCCATTGCAGCTATTCTTTGAATGTGATCAATCTCCTCTTGTGTTAGCTCGGGTTCTTTGTACTGTTGTGGTACTTCTCCAGCCATGGCAACTATTCTTTGAATGTGATCAATCTCCTCTTGAGTTAGCTCGGGTTCTTTGTACTGTTGTGGTACTTCTCCAGCCATTGCAGCTATTCTTTGAATGTGATCAATCTCTTCTTGAGTTAGCTCGGGTTCTTTGTACTGTTGTGGTACTTCTCCAGCCATTGCAGCTATTCTTTGAATGTGATCAATCTCTTCTTGAGTCAATTCTGGTTCTACACGCTTTGAAACTTGATACTGTTGAGTCGGGAAATCTTCAGCCATTTCACTAATTCTTCTAATATGGTCAAGTTCCTCTTGGGTTAGCTCTGGTTCTCTGTACTGCTGACTCTGTTCTCCGTACGGCACCTCTTCAGCCATAGCAGTGATTCTTTGAATGTGTTCCAGTTCCTTTTGAGTCAGTTCCAGCTGTTTTGGTTCTTGGAAATGTTGAATTGAAACCTCTTCAGCCATTTCAGTAATCCTTCTGATGTGCTCAAGTTCGGCTTCGCTTAGCTCCGGTGCTTTCAGACTTGGAATCGGAGTCTCTTCAGCCATGGCAGCAATTCTTTGAATGTGCTCAAGTTCTTCTCTTGTCAATTCTGGCTCTTTCACCGTCGATTTCAAGTCAACACTTTCAGAAACTCGATCCAATTCCGATTCAGTCTTCACAACAACTTTTGGTTGCTCAAAGAAACCCTTGAACAGCGATGTTCCCTGTTTAGTTTGTTTCACTGTTGAATCAAAGAATGACATCATTCCAAAGCCGGAAGTTTTCCTCGATTGTACCACTGGTTCATTCATCTCCATAGCCGCCATTTCATTGATTTTTCTGATGTGCTCTAATTCTTGCGCGCTCAATTCTTGTCCTAATTCTTCTTGTGCTTTCAAGCTTGACTTTTCATATTCACCAGCCATTGTTGTGATTTTCTGGATTTGCTCAAGTTCATCTGGTTCCATTTTATTTGTTAGAGCCAATCCTTGCAGATTAAGCGGTGAAAAGGCTTCTCCAGCCGATGCAGCCATTTCAGTCACTTTTCGGATATGTTCCAGCTCTTGTTCAGTCAACTCCGAGAAAGTCTCTCTTTGTGGAGTCTCGGTGAGACTTCTTGGAGACGAGGCAACCGGAGATGGGCTCGTTTTCTGGATTTGTGGAACAGCGATTGCAATCATTGGCTTGCTTGGTTCTGGAGCTTTTCCAGTGATCCCCGAGAAGAACGATTTAATACCAATCAATGTTGAGCTTTGTTTTCTCAGTGGTTCCTCTTTCATCTCCGCGATTTCCTTGACCGCCGATGTGCCGGTGCTGATGTCCAATTGTAATTGTTGTCTTGCGGAGTCATCGGATTGTCGTGACGCAGTTTCGGCCCTTTTGATCGCCTCTTCGATGGATTTGATCGAAGTTGTGTAATCCTCATCGGAAAACGATGATTGGGCGCGTCCGGTGGAGGCGGGTTCGGTGAGACCAGATTGAGCGGAGTCGGTTCGACCAGTCATTTGGCGACGAGGCACAGAGATCATCTGAAAACTCGTGGAGATCAAAGATTCAATAACTGATTTAATAGCTGATCTGGTTATCGGACATTTTATATGCCCCGCCCCTTTGCCATTGGCAATCTAACTTTAAACTCAAATTTCTTGGTGTTGGTTTGTTCAATTTGGATTTTCTTGATATCATTAGATGCGCCAAGTCTTTCTCTATTGATTGATTACAAAAACTATTGAAATTGAACAGTCCAACACTAAGATATTTGAGCTTAAAGTTAGATTGCCAATGGCAAAGGGGCGGAGTCGATCTTTTATACGCGCCCCGTCCATTTTGCAATTGCCTAACTTTAAGCTAAAATATCTTGATGTTGGGCTATCCAATTTAAATAGTTTTTGTACCAATCGACAGAGAAAGTCTTGGCCCGTCTAATGATACCAAGAACATTCAAATTGAACAGCTTAACACCAAGAGATTAGAGCTTAAAGTTGGATTGCCAATCGGGCGCGTATCAAATTTCCCACAAGCATTTTAAATTGCTTAAATTTCAGTAATTCGATAGAACTTTTGAATAAGTTTCAATCAAAGGCGACTCTGAAATCTGGCCGAACTTACATATGGCGTTTGCCTTTGTTCGACCTTCTCGAGCACACTCTGGATATGAACTCTTTCCGCGTCGGTGAGATCGCTCATTTCGGGGATCACCGAGTGTCCGATAGCTGATGAGCTTCTGAAATCGTTTGTTTTGAATAAAAATCAAAAAATCTGTCTAATTGTAAGCTAGAGTTTGAAAGAAGTCAGCAAATTGTACCTCCTCGAAGTGGTCGGTGATCCTCTTTGTGCAGCGGCCATCACTTTCATGATGTGCTCTTTTTCTTCTAATGAAAGGCCAACAAGTGCGTGATCGGGAAGCTGAAATATTGGAGATTTATTGTTGATTTATTGTTTATTCCTAAAATGCATTAAATTCTATTCTAACAACATCATTTTTTGGTCAAGAATTGAGTGACATCAAATAACCAACTTAGAAACTGTCAATAGTGTTTATGATCGAGAAAAAGAAGGATAAATCCTTGAATTAAAGTTCAAAACAGGTATTTTATGTTTGAAATTTCAAATTTCTGAGTTTTAAATGGATTTCTGAAGCTCTCGAATCAAATGGAAACGATTCAGCAAAAAAAAAATTCTTATATCAGCTATTGGGTTGGTGAATTGAAAACTGCCGGACTTTGAACTAAAATTTATTCAACATAAAACCATCAATTCATTCCAAATAATTTCCATTATTATTGACGACTTGTGCCCATTTTACAAGCAATTTGCGGATTCGTCTTTCGTAGTAGGATTCTGGTTTTGAATCGAAAAACTTTTCGAGCCAATTTTTGACTGCTTCTTCCGAATCGAAGTGTTCTCCCGCAAGTTCATTACTCATGGTCCGGAATAAATAGTAATCAGAAGGGGCAAGGTCCGGACTGTATGGGGGATGTGCCAAAAGTTCCCAACTAAGGCTGTTTATTTTAGAGCGAGTCAGTTTTGCAACATGAGAGCGCGCGTTGTCGTGGAGGAGAACGATCTTTGACTTGGAGGGCCTATTCTTCTTTACGGATTCCTCTTTCTTGGTAGCATTCTGGTTTGTGTGTGAGACAAGTGTGAGACTCAAAAATCGAGGACTGGAGGTGTCAGCTGTTAGCCCGGTTTGAGCACTTTCTTCAAAAGAAACCCATTTTGGTGTCAATAGAAAAGTTGTAGAGAATCAAAAATTAGGTTTATAGCCAAATTTCCAAAAAGATACACTTAATAGTTTCGCTTAAAATGCAAGTTTTGTTGCAAGTCTTGTGAAAATTCGTAAATTTCGCATTTCTTGAAAACCAGTTTTTGAATCGTTCTGAAAATTTGGATATAAGCTTGATTTTTGATTCTCTACAGCTTTTCTATTGACACCAAAATGGGTTTCTTTTGAAGAAAGTGTGAGAACTGTCACATATGACAATAGCACGCGGTTTTCAATTCACCAATTCAATAAAAACAAAAATAATGTTTCGCCGCAATCGCCGCAAAAGTCCCATGATGTCATCGTTTCTCGAAGCAGCCGATCGATCGATAGCCTTGATTTGCGGAGGGACGTGGTTGTCCAATTTGAGGATTCGGAGCCGGCCAAATGAGTTTGGTCAAAGGCAGAGGGAAGAGATTTAAAAAGGTAAAAGACTATGTAAAAGTCTTGCGCCAGACGACGAGCGATTACGCGGCTGCACAAAGAAGGCACAGAACACAAATTTTAAGCGAAACTACTAAGTTTATCTTTTTGGAAATTTGGATATAAGCTTGATTTTTGATTCTCTACAACTTTTCCATTGTCACCAAAATGGGTTTCTTTTGAAGAAAGTGCTCAAACCGTCACATATGACAAGAGCCCGCAGTTTTCAATTCACCAACCCAATATATTCTTATATCAATCTTTCTTCAATTTTCAATCAATAAAAAGCTTCAGAAAACTTATTAATAAAAGAAAATCTCCATTTCAAAGATTCACTTAGAGATTTTATACAATTTTACCCATTTCCTACCTGTAATGGTGATGAGGTGGATGCTCTGGAGTCAGCGCCGGACGATCGCCGCAAAAGTCCCATGATGTCATCGTTTCTCGAAGCAGCCGATCGATCGATAGAAGTCTGGAACGATCAATTAATGAACTATTTCAATTATCAATGAACTATTGAAGTTGATTGTGAGATTCAATCACCTTTCTACTTTGTCTCCCATCAGTTTTAGATAAAATCGATAAAGCGGAGCGCGGTCTCTCCAAGATGTGACTGGGTTTGCGAGGGCTGAGGAATGAGAAGAGACCGAATGTTGGAACCTGGAAGAAGTTTTGAAGTCTTGAATCTAGGCTTAGTCTAGGTCTAGGTCTAGGTCTAGGTCTAGGCCTAGCTTCAGTTGCTACATTGAGATCGAATTTTAAAGTCAAAATTTCTTTGCGATTACCTCTTCTTCGTTAGCAGCCTCGACCGTAAAGCCGCGGTCTTCTTCTCTGAAAAGAATTGGTTTTCAAAGTGTCGGTATAACGATTTAATATCTCTCAATCCAAAGCTATCCCTCAAATTCAGATTATTCAGATTATCGATTATCCTTCTTGGATAGTCGATCAAAAGTTTCGAGTTGTTTTTGTTACTCATACCTAGCATCCGGTCCTTCACTGGCTTCACTCGAGAACGACGATGATTTGTAGCCTTCTCCAGCATCGTTGAAATATCTGGCTCGTGGATTGCCGAGAGTTCGAATGTGAATTCGGAGATCCCGGCCAGCCACATCAGCTAAAATTTTGGGATTTACATTTTTCAATTGCTTTTAATGGTTCTTTAAGGAATTGCTTTTAATGGTTCTTTAAAGAATGCGAGACTTTAATACCTTACAATTTTTTAGCAGTAAGTAGCTGTACTATAGTAACTGTAGCTGTACTATAGTAGCTGTACTATAGTAGCTGTACTATAGTAGCTGTACTAGCTGTAGCTGTACTATAGTAGCTGTACTATAGTAGCTGTACTAGCTGTAGCTGTAGCTGTACTATAGCAGCTGTAGCTGTAAAAATCTCAACTCATTTCCACCTACCAATCTTCTCGGTCAATCGATTTGCGTAGAAGTTGAGTCGACACAAGAAATCAACATTTGTGAGCAGCGAGAACGAGTCGGTGTACGAGTGCTGTTCACAGAGCTCAAACGCGTTCAATCTCTCGTGCCACTCGTGGCCAATCGCTGCCACACAGGCGATACTTCTTGAGATTCGAATGTTCTCTGGTCGATTCTCCGTGTATGGAGTCACATCACTGAGACTTTTGCAGAAGCGAACCGTCGCAGGAAGGGTTCTTTCATCAACATTGCTCTCGATAAAATCCCGTCCACCACTGCTCTTTCTTGATGCTGCAATCTTTTCTTGATCTTGATCCGTGAAAGCAGCGTCATCCTCCAGTTCTACTTCCAAAACGTCTTCGGGCTAAATTTCGAGTTGATTGCTTTAATATAAACTTAAAGACAGCTGCTATTTAGATAAATTAAGACAAAGACAATTCAGAAAATAGACAAATTGACAAATTTGTCTGAGTCTGACAGTCTGACAGTCTGACAAATTTGCAGTGGTATTCAAAATCTCTTTTTTTTTCTGTTTTACATTGACAATTAGACCAAAATGCTCCAAAATGCCAAAATTTCAAAATATCAACTTAAAAACAGCTATTCAGAGTCATAAATCTATCTAAATCTATCTATCTAAAGCTTTACCTCAAGCGGATACGAAGAATGTGAAGCTCGTAGCGATGAATCTGTATAGATAACTGTAGTCGGCTGTCGCTTCAATTTAGACTCTTCAAATTGTTGATAAGAAAATTCCTCAGGCAACTCTTCTTCAGCAGCTAATTCGTCTTTTTCTGCGTTAAAACCAAATGCACTTGAACCGAAAAACTCCTGTTCATTCGTGACTCTTGTTGGCGTTTTGATGAATTCCAGCGCTGAAATTGTCGTTTGTCTTGGTGGGAAAGATCTGTTTGTAGAAATTCCTTCAATAGATGACCGAATGGTTGTAGATTGTAGCTTTTCACTAAGTTGTTGCACGCTAACAGATGATCTTCGACGCACTTGCGTCCCTGATAAATAATGTTGTTCGATCGATACAGGCTCTTTCGGGGATTCAGCTTGAGTCAAGGTCTCGTCGAGTTTAGAGTACTCCAACTTTGCTTCAGCGATCTTTTGTGCATGAGAAGTAGTTGCATCAAATCCCTCAATCAGTTCATCATCCTGAATCGCTTTTCTTTGTTGTTCAAAGTCGATTGTTGACTGTTCAGCCATTTTCTGGATCCAAGCAATGTGATCTAACTCTTCTTGAGTTAATTGATCACTTGGAATGTTAGCTTCTTCTTGAATCACCGGTTCAAGTTCAGGTGAGAACCTCTCCTCAAGTGGTGCTTCTTCAACTGATGACTGATTGAACTCAGCATCAGCACCAGATGTTGCACTTGAACGTTCTTCAATCGATTCAGTTCTATCACCCCATGATGGCAAATCCTCTGTGAACTCTAACTTTGCATCAAGAATCTTTTGTGCATGTACAATTGTTTCATCAAATCTATCAATCAGTTCATCATCATGAATTGCTTTTCTTTCTTGTTCAAAGTCGATCATTGACTGTTCAGCCATCTTCTGGATCCAAGCAATGTGATCTAGCTCTTCTTGAGTTAATTGATCACTTGAAACATTAGCTTCTTCTTTAATCACAGGTTCAAGTTGGGGTGAGAACCTCTCAAAAAGTGGTGCTTCTTCAACTGATGACTGATCGAATTCAACATCAGCACCGGATGTTGCACCTGAATGTTCTTCAACTGATTCAACACGATCTCCCCAGGAAGGCCATTCATCAATGAATTCCAACTTTGCTTCGATAACATTTTGGGCGTATGAAGTAGTGGCATCAAATCTCTCAATCAGTTCATCATCATGAATTGCTTTCCTTTGTTCTTCAAAGTCGATTGTTGACTGTTCAGCCATCTTTTGGATCCAAGCAATGTGATCAAGCTCTTCTTGGGTCAACTGATCATTTGATAGAACTTCTTCTTCTTCCTTTATCACTGTCTCGAGTTGGGGGGAGAATCTTGCAAATAAAGGTGCCTCTTCAAAAGACGATTGATCAAAGGAACGATTTTCATCAGCCCCCGCGGTTGCGCTTGATCGCTCCTCAAAAGATTCAACTCTATCACCCCATGACGGCAATTCTTCTGTGAACTCCAACTTCACCTCATGAATCTTTTGAGCATGAGAAATTGTTGCATCGAATCTCTCGACAAGCTCGTCATCCAAAATAGCTTTTCTTTGCTGCTCAAAGTCGATTGTTGACTGTTCAGACATCTTTTGAATCCAAGCAATATGGTCGAGTTCTTCTTGAGTGAGCTGGTCACTTGGTTCTTCTTTGATTACTGCCTCAAGTTGAGAAGAGAAACGTTCGTATAGTGGCGCCTCTTCAACTGAAGATTGATCAAATGAGTGTTCAGCATCAGCGCCTGATGTTGCACTTGAAAGTTCTTCAATGGACTCGGCTCTATCACCCCATGACGGCAAATCTTCAGTGAACTCCAATTTTGCTTCAGCAACCTTTTGTACATGAGAAGTATTAGCATCAAATCTCTCAATCAATTCATCATCGAAAATTGCTTTTCTTTCTTGTTCAAAGTCAATCATGGATTGTTCAGCCATCTTTTGCACCCAAGCAATATGGTCTAGCTCTTCTTGAGTCAAATGATTCCTTGGAGCACTAACTTCTTCCTTGAGTAACGTCTCTTCAGATAAATACTCAGCATCAGCAGCGGATGTTGCACTTGATCGCTCACCGGTTGATTCAACACCCCAATCAGGTAACTCTTCAGCGAATTCTAACCTTGCCTCGGCAATTCTCTGTGCCTGCAAAGTGGTAGAATCAAAATCATGAATTGCTTTCCTTTGTTGTTCAAAGTCGACTGTTGATTGTTCAGCCATCTTTTGGATCCAAGCAATGTGATCTAACTCTTCTTGAGTTAACTGATCACTTGGAATGTTAGCTTCTTCTTGAATCACAGGTTCAAGTTGGGGTGAGAACCTCTCATAGAATGGTGCATCTTCAACTGATGACTGATCGAATTCATCAGCACCGGATGTTGCACTTGAACGTTCTTCAACTGATTCAGCACGATCTCCCCAGGAAGGCAAGTTCTCAGTGGATTCCAACCTTGCTTCGAGAACCATTTGTGCATGAGAAGTAGTAGCATCAAATCTCTCAATCAGTTCATCATCATGAATTTCTTTCCTTTGTTGTTCAAAGTCGATTGTTGACTGCTCGGCCATCTTCTGAATCCAAGCAATGTGATCTAACTCTTCTTGAGTCCACTGATCGCTTAGACCGGCAACCTCTTCTTCTTCCTTGATTATCGGTTCAAGTTGAGGAGAGAATCGTTCATAAAGGGGCGCTTCCTCAATGGATGATTCGCTAAATGAGCGATTTTCATCAGCACCCGATGTTTCACTGGATTTTTCAAAGGATTCGGCTTCATCACCGCAAGACGGCAAATCTTCAATGAACTCCAGTTTTGCTGCGAGAACCATTTGTGCATATGAAGTAGTAGAATCAAATCGTTCAATTAGCTTCTCATCGTGAATTGCTTTCCTCTGTTCTTCAAAGTCTATCATTGACTGCTCAGCCATCTTTTGGATCCAAGCAATGTGATCAATTTCTTCTTGAGTCAATTGATCACTTGGAACGGCAACCTCTTCTTCTTTGATCACTGGCTCCAGTTCGGATGAGAATCTCTCATAGAGTGGCGCTTCTTCAATTGATGACTGATCAAAAGAACGATCTTCATCAGCACCAGACGTGCAAGAAGACACACTTTCTGAGCCGATTCGAGAGAATATCGGCATCGAAAATGATGGCTGGATCAATTCAACCTTTTCACTGTAACAAGTCTGAATCATAGTTTCAGATTCAAGATAAGTTTCATGTTGTTGGATCCGAATCGGCTCTGCAATTGACCATATTCCAGCTTTTCCTTTTTCTGATTCTCTCAAGTTGACCTCAATCGTTGCTGACAAAATGTCATCTTGAACTTTTGGTGGCTCGGGACGAGGAGGTGACATTACCTTGAAATCATGTTCAATTTGAGTCAACTGAATACTTTCGAGTTCAGGTGAAAATCTTTCGTGCAGTGGCGCCTCTTCAACGGAAGATTGGTCAAATGAGTGTTCAGCATCAGCGCCTGATGTTGCACTTGAAAGTTTTTCAATGGACTCGGCTCTATCACCCCATGACGGCAAATCTTCGGTAAACTCTAACCTTACTTCAGCAACCTTCAATGCGCATGAAGTAGTTGCATCAAATCTCTCAATTAGTTCATCATCGGGAATCGCTTTCCTTTGTTGTTCAAAGTCGATCATTGACTGTTCAGCCATCTTTTGAATCCAAGCAATATGGTCGAGCTCTTCTTGGGTTAACTCATTACTTTGAACAACCTCAGTCCTTTCCTCATCATCTTTGTCAAATATACGATCTTCATCAGCACCAGATGTTGAACTCAAGTGTTTCTCAATTAATTCAGCTCGATCATCCCAAGACGGCAAATCTTGCGTAAACTCCAACTTTGCTTCGAGAACCATTTGTGCATGTACAATTGTTTCATCAAATCTCTCAATCATTTCATCATCATGAATCGCTTTTCTTTGCTGCTCAAAGTCGATTGTTGACTGTTCAGCCATCTTCTGGATCCAAGCAATGTGATCTAGCTCTTCTTGAGTTAATTGATCACTTGAAACATTAGCTTCTTCTTTAATCACAGGTTCAAGTTCGGGTGAGAACCTCTCAAAAAGTGGTGCATCTTCAACTGATGACTGATCGAATTCATCGGCACCGGATGTTGCACTTGAACGTTCTTCAACTGATTCAGCACGATCTCCCCAGGAAGGCAAGTCCTCAGTGGATTCCAACCTTGCTTCGAGAACCATTTGTGCATGAGAAGTAGTAGCATCAAATCTCTCAATCAGTTCATCATCATGAATTTCTTTCCTTTGTTGTTCAAAGTCGATTGTTGACTGCTCGGCCATCTTCTGAATCCAAGCAATGTGATCTAACTCTTCTTGAGTCAACTGATCACTTGAAACAGCAAGATCATGCTCTTCTTCTTTGATCACCGGCTCGAGTTCGGGAGAGAACCTTTCGTATAATGCCGCCTCCTCAACAGATGATTGGTCAAAAGAGCGGTCGGCGTCAGCGCCGGATGTCGCACTTGATCTTTCAATGGATCCAACTCTATCACCCCATGACGGTAAATCTTCTGAGAACTCCAGCTTTGCCTCAACAACTTTTTGCGCGTGGGAAACGGTTGCATCAAGTTTCTCAATCAATTCATTGCCAAAGACTGCTTTCTGTTGCTGTTCAAAATCAAGAGTGGATTGCTGAGCCATCTTCTCAATCCAAGCAATGTGGTCGAGTTCTTCCTGAGTCAACTGATCACTAGGAGCATGTTCTCTGAACATTGGCTCTAGTTCAATTGTTGCACTGGACTTTTCTATCGATTCTGATTCCTCGTCTCTCATCGGTAAGATTTGAACTGTTTCTAGCTGTGCCTGAATTAATAACTGAGCGTGAACAGTGATGGGATCAAATTTGTCAAGAAGTTGATCATCAAATATTGCTTTTCTTTGTTGTTCGAAGTTTATAGTTGACTGTTGTGCTTTTTTCAGAATTGCGGCAATGTGATCAAGTTCTTCTTGAGTCAACTGGTCACTTGGAGCAGCAACTTCTTCTTTAATCTCGAGTTGCGGAGAGAACCGTTGATAAAGTGGCACCTCCTCAACCGAGGATTGATCGAACGAGTGTTCAGCATCAGCGCCGGATGTTGCACTTGATCGCGCCTCAAATGATACAGCTCGATAACCCCATGTCGGCAAATTTTCGGTAAACTCCAATTTTGCTTCTAGAACCTCTTTACCATGAGAAGTGGCTGCATCAAATCTCTCAATCAGTTCATCATCGGGAATCGCGTTCCTTTGTTGGTCAAAGTCGAACGTGGATTGTTCAGCCATTTTCTGAATCCAAGCAATGTGATCTAGCTCTTCCTGAGTCAACTGGTCACTTGGAACGGCAACCTCTTCTTCTTCCTTGATTATCGGTTCAAGTTGAGGAGAGAATCGTTCATAAAGGGGCGCTTCCTCAATGGATGATTCGCTAAATGAGCGATTTCCATCAGAACCCGATGTTTCACTTGATCTTTCAAAGGATTCGGCTTGATCATCCCAAGACGGTAAATCTTCAGTGAACTCCAATTTTGCTTCAGCGACCTTTTGTGCATGAGAAGTAGTTGCATCAAATCTCTCAATCAGTTCATCATCATTAATTGCTTTCCTTTGTTTTTCAAAGTCGATTGTTGACTGTTCAGCCATCTTCTGGATCCAAGCAATGTGAGCTAGCTCTTCCTGAGTCAACTGGTCACTCGGAACAACCTGTTTTCCATCTTCTTTAAGTAAAGTTTCTTCAAAGGACTGATCAATGGTACGCTCTTCATCAGCACCAGATGTTGCACTTGATCGCTTCTCAATCGATTCATCTCGGTCATTATATAATACCAACTCTTCACTCAATTCCAACTTTGCTTTGGTAACATTTTGACCATAAGAAGTTATATCATCAAACCTCTCAAATAGCCCTTCGTCAAAGATTGTTTTGCGTTGTTGTTCAAAGTCAAGAGTGGCTTGTTCAGCCATCTTTTGAATCCAAGCAATGTGATCAAGCTCTTTTTGAGTTAACTCATCACTTGGAGCAGCAACCTCCACTTCTTTGAATGTTGTTTCTTCAAATGATGACTGATCAAACGAATGATCCACATCAGCACCAGATGTTGCACTTGAGTCTGCTCCAACCGATTTCGATCGTTCGGCTTCTTTGAATCTTTGGTGAATCAAAAGTAAGTCTTCGGTAAACTCCAACTTTGCTTCGAGAACTACTTGTGCATGGGAGGTTGTTGCATCAAATCTATCAATCAGTTCATCATCCTGAATCGCTTTTCTTTGCTGCTCAAAGTCGATTGTTGATTGTTCAGCCATCTTCTGAATCCAAGCAATGTGATCTAACTCTTCTTGAGTTAATTGATCACTTAGAACATTGGCTTCTTCTTGAATCACAGGCTCAAGTTGGGGTGAGAACCTCTCATAGAGTGGTGCATCTTCAACTGATGACTGATCGAATTCATCAGCACCGGATGTTGCACTTGAACGTGCTTCAATTGATTCGGCACGATCTCCCCAAGAAGGCAAGTCCTCAGTGAATTCCAACTTTGTTTCAATAACATTTTGGGCGCAAGAAGTTGTAGAATCAAACCGCTCAATGAGTTCATCATCAAAAATTGCTTGTCTTTGCTGCTCAAAGTCGATTGTTGACTGCTCAGCCATCTTTTGAATCCAAGCAATATGGTCGAGCTCTTCTTGTGTCAGCTGATCACCTGGAGCGGCAATCTCAACTTCTTTGGTCTCAAGCTGGGGAGAGAGCCTTTCAAATAGTGATGCCTCTTCAACTGATGACTGATCAAATGAACGGCCGGCATCAGCACCGGATGTCGCACTTGATCTTTCAATGGATTCAACTCTATCACCCCATGACGGTAAATCTTCTGTAAACTCCAGCTTTGCCTCGACAAATTTTTGCGCGTGGGAAACGGTTGCATCAAGTTTCTCAATCAATTCATCGTCAAAGATTGCTTTTCTGCGTTGTTCAAAATCAAGAGTAGATTGTTCAGCCATTTTCTGGATCCAGGCAATGTGGTCGAGTTCTTCCTGAGTCAACTGATCACTCGGGCCAACAACCTCTTCTTTTTTAATCTCGTGTTGGGGAGAGAATCTTTCAGATAGAGGCATCTCTTCAACTGATGACTGATCAAATGAACGGTCGGCATCAGCACCGGATGTCGCACTTGACTTTTCAATGGATTCAACTCTATCACCCCATGACGATAAATCTTCAATAAACTCTAGCTTTGCTTCAGCAACCATATTTGCGTATGAAGTGGTTGCATCAAACCTTTCAACGATTTCATCATCAAAGATTGCTTTCCTTTGTTCTTCAAAGTCGATTGTTGACTGTTCAGCCATTTTCTGAATCCAAGCAATATGATCAAGTTCTGCTTGAGTCAATTGATCACTTGGTGCAGGAACCTCTTCTTTGGCCACAAGTTCAAGTTGAGGAGAGAACCGTTCGTAAAGTGGTGTCTCTTCAACCGATGATTGATCGAACGAGTGCTCAGCATCAGCGCCGGATGTTGCACTTGATCGCTCCTCAATCGATTCGGCTCTTTCACCCCATAATTCGTTGTCCTTTGACCAAGCACCACTTGCATCAGTTCCAAAATCAGTAGCCTCATCTTCGCTTTCTGAGTCAGACGAGTCAAAACCGTAGAGTTCTTTTCTGCCGATTCTCTCAATCTTAACTTCTAAATTATCTAATATCAAGTTCGTCGCTTGCATTTGATCCATGATTTCTTCACTGATTTGCTTGGCCGAGAGATCAGCACGTGTTTCAAAACCGGCAACAGTTGGAGCTCGTAACAATGGTGGTCTTTTCTTTAAAGCCGGCGTCGGCGGAGAGGCTGTTTCAAATGGTTTCACTTGTGCTCCTTCGCTTTTAGTGATTCTGGTGCTCAAATCAAATGAATGTCGTCTACCGATTCGATTAGCCACATTGAGTATCTCTGCAAACTGATTACTGATTACCATCGTTGCCAGCTCATTCGAGATCCCAGTTGTGTCCAAAGTTTCTTCAATTGAGCTGCTAGAAGAAGCTATTGAGCTTAAGTCTGATTCATTTTCTTCAAAGATAATCTTTTCATTGGCTCTCCGTAGATTATCACAATTTCGCTTTAAAGGCCAGAGTTTTGTCTTGAAAAACTCTTTGCTTTTCGTCTCCATTAAAATATTCAATTCTTCAAAATCGATGCTTTCAGTAAATGAGTCACTTTGATATTCAGATCCAGTTGATTCTCGTTCATCATCCGCTTCCGAAGTCAAAGAAGAATCTTCTGAGTCTTCGGGAAACGATACAGATTCAGATTTAGGTCGGTCATCATCTTCACTCCAAAAGGTAAGAGTTGGAATGCTTGTTGTTACTTCGTCATGTTGATATTCTCTTGCTTTAGTCTTGAGTTCTTCAAGTTGTTGCATCACATAAGTCTTGCTCAAATCAATTTTCTCAACCGAGTCTGCACTTTGTTTTCTAGGTGGTGCAGGTCGTGGTGGTGGTTTTCTTTCAACACTTTCAACTTGTTGTAAAATTTTACGATGTTCTAATTCTTCAATTGTTTCTTCTTCAGATTGTTCTTCAGATTCTCGTTTATCTTCACCCGAAGTAGGTGTGGAAGCTTGTGATACAGTTGGAAGAATGATAGGCAAGGACCAATCAATGATTGCTGGTCTTTCAGTGCTTGTACATGTTACAGTCTCAAGTTTTAGATGCATTTCCTCATCGATAAGTTGAACCGGAGAGATTAGAATCGAATTTTCAGCGCTTGCGCTTGATAGCTTCTCTGTTTCAGCACTGATAACAGAAATTGATTCGAGTTTGATCTCGTCAAAGATTCTAGATGGTTCTAATCTAGCAGGTGGCAAGTTATAGAAATCTTCTCGTTCAAATGATTCCTGATCAAAGGAGGCTTCATCATCTGCACCAGATGTTGACGATGATTTGACAGATTCTTCCATCTCTTTACTCCATAAAGTATTTCCCATTAAAGCTTGTACTTTGGAAATAATTGGCCGAACAACAATCACTTCTTGATCGATTTTTTCACTGTTCACTGTGATCGTTGACACTTTCTCTCTAATCTCTCTTTCTTTTTCGAGTTCTGGCGACATGACTAACGTTAATTCTTCTTTGTCAAATTCGATTTCTCGAGACTGACAAATTTCTGATTCCTTATGTCCCCATTCACTTGGTCGAGGACGTCTTGGCTTTGCCAATGTCCATTCAGCAGATGTTTCTTTTACTAGTTTCGCCAAAAAATCATATTCATTGCCTTGTGACTCTTGTTTAACAGTCAAAGTTTTAGTTTCAGATGATTTTACTTCATCATCCCGAGAAGGCAAGCTCTCGCTAAACTCGAACTTTGCTTCGGGAACCATTTGTGCATGAGAAGTAGTTGCATCAAATCTCTCAATGAGCTCATTATCGTGAATCGCTTTCCTTTGTTGTTCGAAGTTAAACGTGGATTGTTCAGCCATTTTCTGAATCCAAGCAATGTGAGCTAGCTCTTCCTGAGTCAACTGGTCACTCGGAACAACCTGTTCTCCATCTTCTTTGAGTAAAGTTTCTTCAAATGATGATTGTTCAAACGAATGCTCCACATCAGCACCAGATGTTGCGCTCGAGTGTTCTTCAACCGATTCAACTTGGTTATCCCAAGAAGGCAAGTTTTCAGTGAGCTCCAACTTTGCCTCAATAATCTTTTGTGTATGTGAGGTTGTAGCATCAGTCTCCTCAACTAGCTCTTCATCAAAGATTGCTATTCTTTCTTTTTCAAAATCAAGAGTGGATTGTTCAGCCATCTTCTGGATCCAAGCAATGTGATCTAGTTCTTCCTGAGTCAACTGATGGCTCGGAATAACGACCGCTTCTTCTTTGATTGCTGTCTTGAGTGGAGAAGAAAATTTCTTATATAAAGGCGCTTCTTCAACAGACGATTGGTCAAATGAACGATCGGCATCAGCACCGGATGTCACACTTGATCTTTCAATTGATTCAGCTCGATCACCCCAAGACGGCAAATCTTCCGTAAACTCCAACTTTGCTTCGAGAACCATTTGTGCATGAGAAGTAGAAGCATCAAATCTCTCAATCAGTTCATTATCATGAATTGCTTTTCTTTGCTGCTCAAAGTCGATTGTTGACTGTTCAGCCATCTTTTGAATCCAAGCAATGTGATCAAGTTCTTCTTGGGTTAACTCATTACTTTGAACAACCTCAGCCTTTTCTTCATCTTCTTTGAGTAACATTTCATCAAATGATGACTGGTCAAATGTACGGTCAGCACCAGATGTCGAACTCAAGTGTTTCTCAATTGATTCATCTCGATCATCCCATGAGGGCAAACCTTCCGTAAACTCCAACTTTGCTTCGAGAACCATTTGTGCATGGGAGGTTGTTGCATCAAATCTCTCAATGAGCTCATCATCATTAATTGCTTTTCTTTGTTGTTCAAAGTCGATTGTTGACTGTTCAGCCATCTTTTGGATCCAAGCAATGTGATCAAGCTCTTCTTGGGTCAACTGATCATTTGGAGGTACAACCTCATTGATCATTGACTTTACGAGTAATGGTTGGGAGCTTTCTTTTGCAAACATTCTCAATGCTTCACTTCCGCAAAGTGAAGCTTCCAATGATGTTTTGACTTCAATAACTAGTTCTTCTTTCGGTGGAATCAATACCGGGTTTTCAGCTGTAACTTTTGATACTTGCGTTGATTGAGAATAATCGACGGTGATCTGTTTTAATACTAGCAAATCTTGGATAGCTGGTGGAATTGGTCGAGGTGGTGGAACCCGAGCACCAAATTCCGTTGAAGCTTCTTGGAGTATTTTTCTCATCAAGCTGGGTCCCGGTTCGCTTTCATTTGTTAAGAATCCTTCTTCCATTGAGTCTTGGAACTGATCACTGATGCCAGCTTGTGAAATAGGAGACACTGGTGAATGATCATCAGCTCCTGATGTTGCACTGGACTTTTCTATCGATTCTGATTCCTCGTCTCTCATCGGTAAGATTTGAACTGTTTCTAGCTGTGCCTGAATTAATAACTGAGCGTGAACAGTGATGGGATCAAATTTGTCAAGAAGTTGATCGTCAAATATTGCTTTTCTTTGTTGTTCGAAATTTATAGTTGACTGTTGTGCTTTTTTCAGAATCGCGGCAATATGATCAAGTTCTTCTTGAGTCAACTGGTCACTTGGAGCAGCAACTTCTTGTTTAATCTCGAGTTGCGGAGAGAAACGTTGATAAAGTGGCACCTCCTCAACCGAGAATTGATCAAACGAGTGTTCAGCATCAGCGCCGGATGTTGCACTTGATCGCACCTCGAATGATTCAGCTCGATAACCCCATGTCGGCAAATTTTCGGTAAACTCCAATTTTGCTTCTAGAACCTCTTTACCATGAGAAGTGGCTGCATCAAATCTCTCAATCAGTTCATCATCGGGAATCGCTTTCCTTTGTTGGTCAAAGTCGAACGTGGATTGTTCAGCCATTTTCTGAATCCAAGCAATGTGATCTAACTCTTCTTGAGTCAACTGATCGCTTAGACCGGCAACCTCTTCTTCTTCCTTGATTATCGGTTCAAGTTGAGGAGAGAATCGTTCATAAAGGGGCGCTTCCTCAATGGATGATTCGCTAAATGAGCGATTTTCATCAGCACCCGATGTTTCACTTGATCTTTCAAAGGATTCGGCTTGATCATCCCAAGACGGTAAATCTTCAGTGAACTCCAACTTTGCTGCGAGAACCATTTGTGCATATGAAGTAGTAGAATCAAATCTCTCAATCGTTTCATCATCATTAATTGCTTTCCTTTCTTGTTCAAAGTTAATCGTAGACTGTTCAGCCATCTTCTGGATCCAAGCAATGTGATCAAGTTCTTCTTGAGTCAATTGATCACTTGGAACGGCAACCTCTTCTTCTGTGATCACCGGCTCGAGTTCGGGTGAGAATCTCTCATAGAGTGGCGCTTCTTCAATTGATGACTGATCAAAAGAACGATCTTCATCAGCACCAGACGTGCAAGAAGACACACTTTCTGAGCCGATTCGAGAGAATATCGGCATCGAAAATGAAGGCTGGATCCATTCAACCTTTTCACTGTAACAAGTCTCAATCATAGTTTCAGATTCAAGATAAGTTTCATGTTGTTGGATCCGAATCGGCTCTGCAATTGACCATATTCCAGCTTTTCCTTTTTCTGATTCTCTCAAGTTGACCTCAATCGTTGCTGACAAAATGTCATCTTGAAGTCTTGGTGGTCCGGGACGAGGAGGTGGCATTGGTTTCAAACTCTCTTTTCGAGTATGAGAAATTTCTTCTTGAGCCAACGAAACATTCTCGAGTTCGGGTGAGAATCTCTCATAGAGTGGCTCTTCAACTGATGATTGATCAAAAGAATGTTCATTATCAGCACCTGATGTTGCGCTTGAATGTTCTTCAATCGATTCAGCTCTATCACCCCATGATGGCAAGTCCTCTGTAAACTCTAACTTTGCATCAAGAATCTTTTGTGCATGTACAATTGTTTCATCAAGCCTTTCCATAAGTTCATCATCAAAAATTGCTTTCCTTTGTTGTTCAAAGTCGATTGCTGACCTTTCAGCCATCTTTTGAATCCAAGCAATGTGATCAAGTTCTTCTTGAGTCAACTGATCACTCGGAGCAGCAATCTCTTCTTTGATCTCAGATTGCGGAGAAAATCTTTCATAGAGTGGTAAGTCTTCACTTGGTGATTCTAGTGTTTCTTCATCAGCACCCGAAGTGGCAGAAGAGTGTGTCTCTTCACTAATCTGTGAAATCACTCGTCGAAAAGGCGTTGGTTCCACTTGTAGAGGTTTTCTGAATTCAATCTCTTCACTGTAACAAGTGGCAGTTGTTATGCTTACGACGATTTCTTGGTCTTTTGTTTTTCTTGGTTCTATAGTCTGTGATAGTGAAGGGAAAGTTGAGATCGATTTTGAAGTGGCAAGATCGATTTGAATTCGGTGAGAGACAAGTTGATCGAGCTTCGGTGGGCTGGGTCGGGGTGGTGGCATAGAAGGTGTAGGCTGAGGCTCTTCATCAAATGATTGCTTAAACAATCTATCATGATCAGCCCCAGAAGTTGCAGACGATTCTGCTTCTGATAGATTTTGTTCTTCATCAGCTCCAGAAGTTCTCGATGAGACTTGAGAGATCTCTCTTACAAGCAAGGGTTGTGATGTTTCGGCTGTCAAACCTTCTTCACTCCAAAAAGTCGCTGTCACTATTCGAGACATTTCCTCTCTTTCAAGTTCCTTTTCTGGTGAGATCAACTGAACAGTTTCAATTTTAAACGGCACAATGTCAACCGTTGAAACAATACTTTTGTCTAGATCCACTTGAATCTCTTCCATCATTGGTTCTAGCAATTCAAATGAATCTTGATCAGCACCAGAAGTTGCTGAAGAAGCAGTCTCAGAATCTTTTCTAGGCAAAATTATTAAAGTGCTGATTTCTCTTGGAGTCACTTCTTCTCCAAAATAGTTGATTGTCTCAATTCTTGATAAGATTTCTTCTTCATCACACATTTTTGGAGGAATCAAATTCGAGATCTCAGCTTTTATCAGTAAAACTTCAGTTGAACTTATAAAATCAATATTCGGTTGATCACTGAAAGTAATATCATCGACTTCTTGTACTTGTATTTGTTCAAATTCTTGTTCAAAAGATCTCTCATCATCAGCTTCACTTGTCGACGAAGAAGCAAAAGATTCTTCTCTCAAAAGTTCTTGTAAAGCTTGAGCACTTTGTTCTACCTCTTCACTGAAATAGATAACAGATTCAATTCTTGATGCACTTGTTTGTGAAGTACTTGGCTTTCCAAGAGTCACATCTTTTCCAAAATAGGTGACTGTTTGAATTCTTGACACTGCTTTAAAATCATCAACTATTAAAGGAGGGATCAAACTTGGAACTTCAGCCATTGCCAACTGAATCTGATCAGACTTTTGAACTATTGTAGTCATAGTATTGATAAAAGTGTTAGCATCAATTGGTTCTTGTACTTGCTCAAACAATTCTCTTTCAAAAGATCTCTCATCATCAGCTCCACTTGTCGACGAAGAAGCAAAAGATTCTTTTCTCAAAAGTTCTTGTGAAGCTTGAGCACTTTGTCCTAAATCTTCACTGAAATAGGTAACAGATTCAATTCTTGATGCAATTTCTACTTCACTGCTCATATCCGGAGAAATCGGTTTCACTGTCTCAGCTTTTGTAAGCAAAACCTCAGTGAATCTGATCATTTTGATATTTGGTCGCTCTCTCAAAATCTCATCTTCAACTTGTTCTTGTGCTTGAATTTCTTGCTCTTGATCAAAAGATCTCTCATCATCAGCTCCACTTGTCGATGAAGAGGCAAAAGATTCTTTTCTCAAGAGTTTTTGAGAAGTTTGAGAGCTTTCAAGGGCCACTTCTTCTCCAAAATAAGTCACCGTCTCTATTCTTGATGAAATTTCTTGTTCCTCTATCAACTCTGGAGGAATGACTCCAGGAATTTCAGCTGTCAGCAGGCGATGAGAAGCCAAAAGATCAGTATTAATTCTATCTCTTGAAACAATATCTTTCACTTGTTCTTGAGGATTCTCTAGCTCAAATGATTCTTGCTCAAATGATTGATCTTGATCAGCTCCTGATGTTGATGAAGAAGCTGTGAAAGTTTCAGAATCTTCTCTGATCAAAACCGAAGTACTTGGCTCTTCTCTTACATCTTCACCAAAATAAGTAGCGGTTACAATTCTCGTTGTCATTTCAAGTTCTTGAGCCATCGTAGGTGAGATTGAGATTGGGATTTCAGCTTTAATCAATTCCACTTCCTCAGACTTTTGCAGTTCTAGAGTAATTACATTAACAAAAGTACTATCTTCAACTGATTCTTGTAGATCGAATGACTCTTGTTCAAACGATTGATCAGCGCCGGATGTTGCTGAAGAAGCTATAGAACTTTCTGATTCTTCTTTGACCAAGACTGGTTGTGAAGTACTTGGCTTTCCAAGAGTCACATCTTCTCCAAAATAGGTGACTGTTTGAATTCTTGACACTGCTTTAACATCATCAACGATTAAAGGAGAGATCAAACTTGGAACTTCAGCCATTGCCAACTGAATCTGATCAGACTTTTGAACTATTGTAGTGATAGTATTGATAAAAGTGTTAGCATCAATTGGTTCTTGTACTTGCTCAAACGATTCTTTTTCAAATGATTGCTCTTGATCAGCTCCTGATGTTGATGAAGAAGCTGTGAAAGTTTCAGAATCTTCTCTGATCAAAACCGAAGTACTTGGCTCTTCTCTCACCTCTTCACCAAAATAAGTAGCGGTTACAATTCTCGTTGTCATTTCAAGTTCTTGAGCCATCGTGGGTGAGATTAAGCTTGGGATTTCAGCTTTTATCAATTCCACTTTCTCCGACTTTTGCAGCTCTAAAGTCATTGCATCAACAAAATTGATGTCTTCAACTGGTGAAACTAGAATTTCAAAAGATCCCTGTTCAAATGATCGTTCTCGATCAGCACCAGATGTTGAAGAAGAGGCTGTGAACGTGTCCGAGTCTTCTCTACTCAAAATCGGTAAAGAATTTAGTTGAAAGCTCAAATTTTCACCAAAACAGGTAGCAGTCACAATGCTTGATGTAATTTCACGTTCATGTAGCATTAAAGCTGGTATAATGTTGGGGATTTCAGGCTTGACTAGGGTTACTTCTTCAGACTTCTCTTCTAGAAATGTTGTTTCTTGTCGAATAACATCATCAACAGATTTTTGAAGTAATTCTAGAGATTTTTGTTTAAACAATTGATCATGCTCATCGTCAGAAGGTGAAGCAATTAGCAAGATTGGCTGAGTAGTGCTCGGTTTAAAGCACACCTCTTCACTAAAAGCCGTAGCCATCCAGATTCTTGTGTAAACTTTTAATTCCTCTAACAATTCCGGTATTTGAGCTGAAATCTCAGCTTGAACAAGTTTTACTTCCATAGATTGTACAGTACTCGATGAAACATCAAATTCAGCAGATGAAACATCAAGATTCTCCTCAAATAGTTCAGATTTCTCCGAATCAACTCCACTCATCAGTGATGAAACGAATCTTTGACTATTCAACTCTGAAATCTCATCAAGTCTCTCATAAACTGGTTCATTCTCCAGTTCTTCCTCAGAGCTAGAGGACGGTTTAATAAAATCCTTTTCTTCTTCAAGTGGTTCATAGAAAATATCTCTTTCCAAAATCTCCCCAAAATCAGTTTCAAAAGAAGACTCTTCTTCTGAGACTTCTTCTGAGACTTCAGAAACTTTCCGCAAAGCATTGTACTCTTCTTTCCTCTTTTCCTCCACTTCTCTTAGTTTTGTCTGTGTCCAACTCGGGGGTTTCGGTCGTGGCGGTGGTTGATGCCGATTTAAATCGATCATTTTCGCTCGCTCAAGCAACTCCTCTAACGTTTTTGAATAGGCAATCATTGGGACAATGTAATCCGTCGCTTCATACGAGATCAATTCCTCTTCATCGTACTCCAGCTCTCTTTCAAGCTCTCTCTCAATAATGTCTACAAAGAATTCACTCTGGAATCTCTTCGGTGGCGATAAACTTCGTTCAATTCTTGTGATCATTATATCCTGATACAGCTCCTCTTCTAACTTCATCATTTTCAAGGCAAACTCTGAAGTAGATGGTGAAGAATGGTGATCAATTGAGTGAATTGTCGGTGTCTTGGGCTCTTCTTTTTCTCTTTTCATCCATTCCATCCATTCATAACGATTAATGACGGAAACTGGTCGAGAGCCGCTTGATAGGGAACTATTCGACGCGGAGAGGATGACAGAACAACCATCGGGCACATCATCCACTTCTTCTTCCATCACAGAATAGGCGAATGGGATAGCGCTCGATGTGGAAGCGGTGGAGGCTGGAAAATGACTGTAATCTAGAGGAGATTTTGATCATAATCTTTTCTCAATTACTTATAAGCTTAATAGAAATCACTGCAGTATGTTTGAGGCTTTCCATTTCAAATTTCAAAGAAAGAAATCTGTAACGAAAAGGAACCAATTCTGTAGAGAAAAGGAAGGAAATCGCTAGAGAAAAGGAACCAAATCTGTAGAGAAAAGGAACCAAATCTTTGAAGAAAAGGAACTAATTATGTAGAGAAAAAGAACCAAATCTGGTTCCTTTTCGAAATTTTTTGAAACTACTTTAATCTTTCCTACAGAATCTGTCCGTTCTACATAATTTTGTTTTCATTCAATTTAGGCTTGATTTCTCATCGAATGCGGTCAAAATTAATTAAATCGGACATCAACTAAAGGAAAAGCTTTCGAAAATAGCCATCTTTTAGAGAAAGTTACAGTTATACTACCATTTCTAGTGCTTTAAAAGAAACAACTACTTAACCTGTTGTCTAACAGGGTACTTTTTACTCAAAAACCTAAACACACTCTTTCTGAAACACTGAAGACATCTTTTTCTTTTTCTTCTAGGAAAATTTTAGGGAGAAAAAGCAGAAAAGAAAGAAAAGATTGATTCAGTCCATTCAGAAAAGGTGTGTTTCCAGTTCTCGACGACAAAGCACATCGCCAACTTCAATTTCCTTTCGAGAACGATTTGCGAGAACCCACCTGCATCCACAATCTCTAATCCATCCCAAACGTGTTTCCCATTTTCCGCTTCTGGTTCAATTCTCTCACACATTTCCAGCATTTTCTCTAGCTCTTCGGCGCACTCGAATGACCGAGAGACGTGCACTTTTCGGAGTTCGTAGAAGAGAGCCAGCTCTTCGTCTAAATTCAATTCTTAGAATTGTTAAGCTTGTGATGCACAAAATGAGATATTCATTTGGTTTTTGATTAGCTTTACCTGTCTCCGAGTGTTTTATCATATCGCTTGCAATGGCCGCGTCAAGCACCTCGGTGACCAAGCGCTCGCAGATCTCGTCCAACCTGAATTTTAGCATTTTGGTGTTTACTAGCTGATGGATGAGAGAATTTTGAGCCAGATTTAATTCCATTTTTGTTTTCTTTATCATTTCTTGGCAGATTATTCTGTCTACTGCTAGAAATCACTTTTAAACAAAATTTTCAAACAATCAGTTGAACAAAGTGACAGTGTAATTAGGTTTGGATCAGAATTTTCCTAATTCTTCTTAAGTTTTCGAACTTATTTGGGTTTTTCTTTAATAATGAACCTTTTTATCTCCTCATCCTCTAGCTCAGTCACGACAATCTGGCTGTAAACCAACTCAAAGATGTCTTCGACCAAGCGTCGACAAAACTCTTCGAAAGTGCTTGGAAGGAGTAGACTCTGAAATGAAACAAGGAGAAATACAGGGTGACCAAGAATTATCGCAACAACGTTGTATTGCAGTACTGGACAATGAAATATCATATTTGAAAAAACGATCGTCACTTTCGCGCGTCTGTAACTCCCTTGTCTTTGAGTTTAAACTATTAGTGTTATACATTTTCTGAAAGCTCTTTTCAAGGGCTACACAATGGCAATATTAATATTTAGAAATACGGTAAAGACAAGGGAGTTACAGACGCGCGAAAGTGACGATCTTTTTTCAAATATGATATTTCATTGTCTAGTCGTGTATGTTATGAAACCCATTTCACGTTTTGCTTACCTGTTTTTATGGTTTTTGTGTATTTTTCTTATTTTATTTACTAAATTTCAATACTTCAATAATTCAAGTATGATTGTTTTCAGGAATGGTGAAAGCGTCTCCACATCGACAATCGATCCTTGATCTCAAGCGGCGGCGTGTTTAGGCGAGCGAAATCTCAAAGCGTCTAAATGTCCCCAGAAGCCTCGTTTCTCGAACCATTCAACGTTATGAAACTCTGGGCATCGATCCAGTGATCTGATCGCCCTGGAAGAGGTGCAAAACGAACAGCGGTTACTCCGGCAAGAAAGTACGCGATCGTCTAAGATTAAACCCTAACCAATCGGCTCGAGGAATGGCACAGAAAATGGGTCTGAAGAGAAGCTCCGTCAACACAATCACAATCGAATTTGGCCTTATCAACAAGATGGTGCGCCGGTTCACAAGGCAAAGAAAGTGCAAGAGTTTTGTTCAAAGACCTTCCCGGACTTCATCTCGTTTTCTGAGTGGCCACCCAGCTCACGCGATCTTAACCCATTGGATTACTCAGTCTGGAGTCTTCTTAAAGCCAGGGCATGCGCAAAACCACATAAAAATCTCGAAAGTTTGAAGAAAGCGCTCATCAAAGCATGGGATACCCTCGATGATACCTATTTGCTCGCCACGGTTTTGCCATTGATGCCGTTTCCCAAACGTTTGCAGGCCTGTCTCAATGCCAATGGAGGCAAATTTGAATTTAATTGTTAGTTTGTTACTGTTATTTGTTACTGTTATATGTTGAATAAAGATATTTAAGTTAACTTTTCGAGATGGGTTTCATATTTGGTTAAAAGCCAGGCCTTTTGTGTGTTGCGGTAATTCTTGGTCACTATTCTTCTGTACAGTATTTTTGAATATATTTTCAAAGTATAACTATATAACTAATGAGGGAATCTGTAAAAAAATATAGAAAAAAGTTAGTTTATAGATAAATTTATTCAAGAGTTATGGCAATTGATCAGTTAGATTCTGGTAGCACAATAATAAGTTGTTGTTAACAATAGCTATTGTACAATTGTTAACAATAGCTATTGTAAAATTGTTAACAATAGCTATTGTACAATTGTTAACAATAGCTATTGTATTGGGTTGGGGAGAATGAGTCGGCGCCGAACTTTAAAGGGACTTTTTGCACACATAAAGCCTTCTTTAAACATACGTTTGGTTTCATCAAAAGGATCCACTATTTCTCTACAAAATCACTTTTGAGAGATTCCACAAAGCTTTTCTTTCGTGGAGTTTATGAACTTCGAAACGCAGCTGGTTAAAATGGCAAAGAGTCCGACTCATCATTTGAACAGTTTCTTTCACATAAACCTTCTTTGGTGTTTATATAAAAAAGATAGAGCACATTGAATTACTTAAGTTGCCAAATTTGCAGGAAGATCCCACCAATGGTTTTTTCTAGATCACAGTTTGTAGTTTTTGTGAAAAAATGGCTTTTTCTTGAGCGGAGGCGCTGTTTGAATTTTCTTTTAAATGTGATTTTGTAGAGAATTAGTTAACCATTCTATGAGTATCAAACGCATATTATTTGACAAAGTCGAATAGAAGTTTTAGACATTTTTTTCATTTTCGGCGCCGACTCATTCTCCCCAACCCAATAGATTCTGGTAGCACAATAATAAGTTGTTGTTAACAATAGCTATTGTACAATTGTTAACAATAGCTATTGTAAAATTGTTAACAATAACTATTGTACAATTGTTAACAATAGCTAACAATAGCTAACAATAACTCTAACTATTGAAATATTAATAAAACTAATCCCAAAAATCTCCCGTTTGTCCCTTTTTCCACAGCCATTTTTCCGTTCCTTCTTTTTAATTATTTTTCAAATATCTCTCTATTTTCTGGTTAAAAACTGAAAACAAATAGATATAGAGAAATGATTTAAAGTCATCCTGTAATTAAACAAAATCCTTTACCTGATAATACTTGGACAAAGCGGCGGCAACAATTGAACAAGCGAGATCGTCGGCCCACGAGTCGGCCTCCGCCTCAAGCACCATCGGGGATTTGCTCTGCCCCACTGAAATTCGAGTATTACCACCCTTATTTACACATGAAATTTCTCTTCTGTGCTTTGCAATTTCAAAATAGTTTTAAGAAGGTACATCTAGCCGAGAAGTACATCTAGCCGAGAAGTACATCTAGCCGAGAAGTACATCTAGCCGAGAAGTACATCTAGCCGAGAAGTACATCTAGCCGAGAAGTACATCTAGCCGAGAAGTACATCTAGCCGAGAAGTACATCTAGCCGAGAAGTACATCTAGCCGAGAAGTACATCTAGCCGAGAAGTACATCTAGCCGAAAAGTACATCTAGCCGAGAAGTACATCTAGCCGAGAAGTACATCTAGCCGAGAAGTACATCTAGCCGAGAAGTACATCTAGCCGAGAAGTACATCTAGCCGACAAGTACATCTAGCCGAGAAGTACATCTAGCCGAGAAGTACATCTAGCCGAGAAGTACATCTAGCCGAAAAGTACATCTAGCCGAGAAGTACATCTAGCCGAGAAGTACATCTAGCCGAGAAGTACATCTAGCCATGTACACCTTTCAAACCACTAACAATTCATGAAAGCCAACAAATCGCCATCTTCATCGATTTGCGAGAACCAATGCGTTAGTTGAGCGGTGAGCACGCGGACACGGGAAACGATTTTCGTGGCTGTCGCTGAGGCTTCTAGAATTTCATGATGAAGGTGTTTTCTAAAACTTGTCAACTTTTGAAAGCTTTCGTTACTTTACCTCCAATCTACTTTTAGCTCTGATTTTATGAGAATACACGATAGTTAACACTAATAAATTAAAGCTAATAAGTTTCTCTATTTATCTGAAAGTTTAGAGTAAGTAAATTGAACCAGTTCTAATTGGTGGACTCAATAAAATGAGTGGCTCCATTCCCCAAATGGCAATCAAACTTTGAGCTCAAATTTCTTGGTGTTGAGCTGTTCAATTTTAATAGTTTTTGTACCAATCGACAGAGAAAGTCTTGGCGCATCTAATGATATCAAGAATATTTAAATTGAACAGCTCAACACCAAGATATTTGAGCTTAAAGTTGGATTGCTAATGACAAAGGGGCGGGGTCGACCTTTTATACGCGCCCTCCCCTTTTTGCTAGTGGCAATCCAACTTTGAGCTCAAATTTCTTGGTGTTAAGCTGTTCAATTTAAATATTCTTGATATCATTAGATGCGCCAAGACTTTCTCTGTCGATTGGTACAAAAACTATTTAAATTGGATAGCCCAACACCAAGATATTTGAGTTTAAAGTTAGATGGCCAATAGCAAAAGGGACGGGGCTATCAAGTTTTCCACAATCGACTGAGTCATTTTTTGACATTTTTCCCGCTTTTGGCGTCGCTATGCCCAAATTCTTTGTGATCACTTTTTCTTCATATTTGACT
Organism: Mesorhabditis belari; assembly: GCA_958450365.1. NCBI lineage: Eukaryota > Metazoa > Nematoda > Chromadorea > Rhabditida > Rhabditidae > Mesorhabditis > Mesorhabditis belari. The sequence continues at coordinate 51,914 of CAUEEP010000458.1, read as the reverse complement.
GTTTTGTTTTGCTACAAATTCGACATCTTTTTAAACTATTGCATGACTTAACCAGCGCCAAAATTCAGCGAACAATGCGATCTGTTTCTTGATTTTCTTAGAATTTCAAACCTCTTTCCAAATTCTCCCCAATCGCCACAATCGAATCCGCTCTTTCCGATAGCATTCTCCTCGGCGATATTCGGTGTGACGGACTGGCCGTCTCGCTCATCGAAACTTCCAGCGCTAAATGAAAATTTATCAACTTTACTTGTAAACTTTAAAACATTAGGTTTTCAAACGTAAGCATGTCACTAATACTAAGCTATTTTCTCACCTGATTCCTCTACATTCTTTGCTAGAAAAGGAAAGCTTTAAGAAAATATTTTATTGAACTCACTTTCGGGTAATGAATCCATTTGTACCAAGGGGAAATCACTCATTTCAAAGGAGTCCTCGCGCTCAGACTGAATAGGAAAATAAGTAAGTTTTTCAAGAAAAATTCTGATTAAGCTTTAAAAAACCAGCCTCTCCAGCTTGTTCTTGATCAAAAGAGGCTTTCTCGCGTAGAATTTTGTGTGTGATTCCTTTCCTTGCCAATCGTCGAGTGTCAACGGCGACTCTGGCCTCTTTTCGGGAGGCTTCGGCTCGTTGAAGAACCTAGAAGATCCAAAATTGATTTGAACTAGCTGATCTGGTTGAATTTGTTCGTTGGGCGTACGTTGTGCTTTCAGAAAAGCATCTTTCTGGTGTGCTGATCTTTATTTGATTTACCTGTTCGATTCTCTCTCGTTGTTCACTCGTCAGATCATCTAAAGCATGCTGGAGTGCGCTGGTTGGTGAGATCAATGAAACAGGCTAGAAATTGAAAAATTCATTTATAAGAACAAATCTTGAACTATAAACTGATGAATATTGAAAATATTGAACTGTAAACTGTTGTAAAATTTAGAAACCTCAGATGGAGGGGATTTTGGTTCAGATGATTCAGGCGACGAGAAGAGACAGACTTCATCGAGGCCCGTTTCTTGTCGGGTCACTTTTCGTCGAATGATATGCCCTAGAAGAATTTGGTTTCAATTAATCAAAATGTTTCTTACAATGTTCTTAAACAACTTGTACAGCTGTTGCTACTGTTGTAACTTGTACTTACTGACATAAAGAATACATATTCCACGATTTTAACCCGCCGGTCCTTTTATGCGTTAAACATATCGGCGCCAGGATTTGAACCTGCGACCTCTCGCTTACCCGGCAAGTGCTCTACCAAAGAGCCACACGTATTCCATTGCCGTCAGGGTAAGGCTTTATGCCTTACTCATGTTGATGTAGTGGAATTTTATGCCCTTGTCATAGTCAGGCCTAGTGCTAGTAAAGTTTAGCTAGTTCAAATGGGTTTTGACCTCAAGCTAGATAGTTTTACCTTGTTTTTATAGCACTAAACAGTTTTATAGGACTAGAATCGATACTGTGTATCGCTTTAAATAAATCTCACCTCCTTCAGCTGGTGACATCCATGCCATAAACCCTGCCGGTCTGCTCGTCTCCCCTCTCTCCTCATCTCCTCTACTTGTACTCGCTTCTCCTTCTTCTTCAGCTTTTTTCTCCTCTTCCGGCTCCTCTTTTATCGCTCGTCCACCACTGAAATAAAAATGAGCTTGAAAACGAGAATTGTTGATTGTTTATTTGTAAGTGTTCGAATGGTTGGCTTGGATTTGGCTTAAAGCTATTGAGTTTGATCATTGATTAATTAGATGGCCACCATCGCAGACTGGCTAATAGCCTTGTGGGGAGATCAAGAATCTTCGTGGGGAGATCAAGGATTCAATCCCGGCAGCTAGATTATTAATACTTTTTTTTCCCATATATATGGGGGTTTCTTTTCTTCTCTACATTTAGAAGTTGAGTGCTAGCGTTTATGCTTGTATATTGTTTGTACCAAATTCGTGTGAATAAATGTATTTTAAAAGAATTAATTCAAATCTATCAACATTTTATATCAAGATCAACTGAATCCTAGTCAACTAAGCAACAACAAAGATTTGGTGAACTTACAAATAATACGAAAACCAAGAAGACATCGCGGGTGGACGCTATCTCATTTTTGTTCGTGGATTGCTGAAAGAGTGAATAGATTTTCACATCTTGTTTATCAAGAAAAATAGCAATAATTGAACAATCAAGGCTCAAATCAAGGATCAAACATAAAAAAGAATAGAAAGGAGTGCTTATAAGTTGAAAATTTGAAATTAAACAATGGAAGGAATCGAATTTTCAATGTTCCTGGTGTCTCTGGCCTTTGTGAGTTGTTTTTTTGCTAATAAAGTAAAGTAAAGAATGGTAAAGAAAGATTTCCGAAGAGGGGATTGAACCCTAGACCTTTTTCCTTTCCGGGAAGATGCTTTAACCATTGAGCTATCCAATATCTTCTTGCCAGAGAAGAAAAAGGAAGAAATAAGAAGAAAAAGGAAGAAATAAGAAAAAAAAATAATGCTACTAGTTAGCTATCTCATAGCCGTAGTAGTTGGATTACTTCTAGTTGGATTACCAAGTAGTTACGTAGTAGTTGGATTACCAAGTAGTAGTTGGATTACTTCTTTACTTCTTTACTACTAGATTACTTCTAGTTGGATTACCAAGTAGTTACGTAGTAGTTGGATTACCAAGTAGTAGTTGAATTACTTCTAAGTCTTTTTCCTGACATTATGTTAATATACAAATTAATCTTTGTTATTTCATTGAATTTTTCTTCTAGTTTTGGCATGGTTTTGCATAGATTTAAGCTAAAATAGATGAATAAAAACCTAATAGCGTCATTTCTGACCATTCCCCCAATTTGTTTACTCAATTAGAGACATGCTGACGAAAGTTATATCCTATTCTGGTTGGCGGGGGAAAAAAAGCAAAAGTGCCAATTGAATAATCAAGTAAAATAATCAAATATCATAAAGTCCGTTAAGGAAAAACTGTTTAGAGACTTCAAAAACTATCTGTCTCTTTTCCAGAAAACCGTTTAAACAAATGTCGAGATGAGGAGGAAAAAAAACTGAAAAACACGAAAGCAATCTTTGGCAACTAATGGCCTTTCCCATGGACACCCACTTGGATGAGAAAAGAAAGGAAAGCTCATATTGAGAAGAGAATTGACAGAGATTTTCGATTCAAGATACGCATTGAAAAGGAAAGAAACAAGAAAGGAATCATATGCAAAAGGGAAGAGAGGGAAAATATGTGAAACGGAAAGAGCAACCAAATATAGAGTCAAATAGAGCCAAATGTAGAGTCTAAAATGGTCAACCTTGAAAACTATCGTAATCTTGTCTTTAAACTTTAGTAATCTAAAGATTTCTGCATTTGGTATGTTTCTGAAGGTATGATGCATATCGAAAGTCATAGGTAAGACTGTAAAGTAAAGAAGTAAGTAAAGAAGTAAGTAAAGAAGTAAGTAAAGAAGTAGGCAAAAAAGTAAGTAAAGAAGTAAGTAGAGAAGTAAGTAAAGAAGTAGGTAAAGAAGTAAGTAAAGAAGTAAGTAAAGAAGTAGGTAAAGAAGTAAGTAAAGAAGTAAGTAAAGAAGTAGGTAAAGAAGTAAGTAGAGAAGTAAGTAAAGAAGTAAGTAAAGAAGTAAGTAAAGAAGTAAGTAGAGAAGTAAGTAAAGAAGTAGGTAAAGAAGTAAGTAGAGAAGTAAGTAAAGAAGTAAGTAAAGAAGTAAGTAAAGAAGTAAGTAAAGAAGTAAGTAAAAAAGTAAGTAAAAAAGTAAGTAAAAAAGTAAGTAAAGAAGTAAGTAAAGAAGTAAGTAAAGCAAAGCAAAGCAAAAGCAAAGTAAAAGTAAAAAAAGTGAAGGAATTGACAAGAAAAAGTAGAATTCACAATCCAAGACTTTTTCGCAAATGAGCAATATTAAAAAAGAATCAAAATGAACCTCTTGGATCGTAAAAATTAGATTTTATTTTGTTTGTGATAAAATTTACAAACAGATTATTAATCTATAAATTCAGGAAGACAGAAGATAACTTTTAGCAAATAAACAAATGTTAAATAAGATAAAAACGAAGATTTGATTAATATAAGCAATAAAAGTTTTGGGAAAACTTTCAAAAGAAGAACTCACTTCTCTGCAATTTGAGAAATGGTGAGAATGAATAAGAGAAGAGAGAGAAAACGTCATGAAAATTTCATTTCAACATCAATACCTGAAAGAAGAAGGAAATTTTGTCAGTTATGCATAGTAAGAATAAAAAGAGAATTGTTAAAGATTTTGGAAAGATTTTGGAAAGATTATCTTAATAATTGCCGTCGTAGCCGACCGGATAGGAGTCTTGTCTCCTAGTCGGGGGGTTAAGGGTTCGATCCCGGCTGCTAGAAAGGTTGTTTCTTTTTCCCATTATTATGGGTTGTTTTCTTTGATCTGGAGCGACTACAATTGATACTCAAACTGTCCTGTACTGGCTCAGTACTTGGCCCAGTCAGAGCAGAGCCTGATTTCCAGGCTTATTCTAGACTTTCAGGCTATTCCTAGGCTTCTAGGTTATCCTTAGGTTTTCTAGGTTATCCTTAGATTTCTAGGCTTCTTAGGGTTCGATCCCGGCGGCTAGAAAGATTGCTTCTTTTTCCCATTATTATGGGTTTTCTCTTAACACTCTTTGGGTAATAGGGGTAATTAGGGATAAAAATTTCCTCAATTGTGTTGTAATTCATTATTCGTGTCGAATAGATATACTTTTAATATAATTACGATGAAAAGGCGTTCGAATTCAAAGTGAAACATCATTTGGAAAGAGAAGGAAAAAAAGAAAAGGTTAAAATTTTAAAATGGTAAGAAAAAAATTGAAGCATCAGGTCAAAAGATTGAGTAAACATAAAGAAATAGTGGAAATAAGTTAAAAAGGGTGATGAAAAGCCGACCGGAAGGGGATTGAAAGAAAAAGAAAAAGAAATAGGGAAACTTTTATTGAACTAGCTGAAGAGATGGTTGATAGTAAGAAAATATGAAAATTCAGCGCTTTAAAGTAATTTGAAAGCAATTTAATGGCATTAAATTGAACATTACAATGTTTAATGTTTTTTTGGTTATAGCAAATAGAAAGAAGTTCATGAGAAGTTGTCGAAATTTGATGCGCTTTATTGGTTGGTTGTAGATTAAACCAGATGAAACAACTCTAATTAAATTAAAGAGTAAAAAAATGAAGAAGAAAGTATGATGAAAGATCTGAAATATGGAAGATATGGGAAGTGAAAGATATGAAAAAGATATGAAAAAGATAATGGCTTTAATCCAGAACAAACACTAAATCCGAAAGGTGATGATGAAGAGAAGAGAAATGAAAATTAAAAACGAATCTTTTTGTTGAAAGTTTTAGAAATATTTAGATTTTATTAAAATATGAAATATTTCCCTAAAAGATTATCAATCAGCTTTTAAAAAAAGCAGTTTTTAACTGAAATTTCATTGTAAATGAACAAGATAAATTAGTAGGGTTTGGAATCAGCTCCCGTCTGGTCACCTTCCATTAAGAAACTTATTAACTTGGTTGAAAATGTCCAACCGTCCAACCGATAGGTTCTGATAAGCGCTTTTCGAGATTTCGAGCAATCTAGGCGACGCTCAGGGTGCACTACTATTAAAGAAAATACGATATATATGATCTGACTTGAGCCTAGGCCTGCACGGCACACTTATAGGCTACAGTGATCTTGCTCAAGCTCAAGCTACCTTCTATTCGCCCCCTCAATAAAGCACATATATATAAAAACGAAAACGAATAGTAATGAATTTAGAATACCGTCAAACTTCTCTATAACGATATAACGATCTATTCAAGGGACCAAGAATAAAGATCGTTATATTGAAATATCGGTATACAGAAAATCGTTATACACATAACGATCTGTTGTAGAAGCAAAAATCATCCGCTTTTTGAAACAGATCGTTATCTAAAAGCTTATCAATAAATTTATCAACAAAATCAAGAATTAAAACACAAACCAACATCTAAAGTTTAGTAAAGAAAGCCGTCAAAAGCGATTCTTTTGAAAAGTGAAGCTTTGCTATAGAAGAAATCCTTAATAACTTCCCCATTGAAATTCTCTTTTATATATTCCGAAATGATTGAAAATAACGAAATGCTTCATTACGAGATATTTAATGTTTTTTTGAAATATACAAATGGCAAGTTAAATCATTAAGTTACGGTAAGAAAAAATGTAGGGCATTGTTTAGAAAACAAATTTGTTCGATTCAAGAAATGAAATGAAATCATACAGGGTGGGCCAAAATTACCGTTACAATGCTCACTCACGCGCAAATGTGAAAGCGAAATGGAAGAAAGCGAACGGTAACAACTTTAGCAAATGTCAAAAAAAAAGTGAAGAATCGCCTGTTGAAAACGTCAAACTAATCGGTGCGGAAAATGTCACAAAAAAATGGGGATACAGAGGGAACATCCCTTAGAAGAATCAACAAAAACAAGCTCAAGTTAAAGGCCTACAAGATAAATAAATCACAAATGCTATCAGTTGACGCGATCAACCACACAAAACTGTTGATAGTTTGAAAAAAGCGTTCGAAAAGGCTTAGGAAGAGCTGGATCTCCTACACCTTCTCGCCACGATCGACGCTTTTCTACGTTTGGACGCTTGTGTAAAAGCTATTGGAGATCTGTTTAAAAAAGAATAGTTTTTATGAATTGTTTTTATGAATTTTTATGAGACAATAAAAGTTATTTTTAAGGAAAATCTTTGACCTTTTGAGTTGCTTTTTATACAGAGACTTTTTCATATGTAACGGTAATTTTGGCCCACCCTGTATAAAGAAATGGAACAGAACTATATTCTCAAAAAATATCGTTATAAAGAAGTATCGTTATATCGAAAATTGATGTATAAAAGCTTTTTTTGTCAACATTTTATCAACGATTATATATTGACGTTTTTCCGGGACACAGAAAACATCGTTATATAGATGTTACTAATGTAGAAGGTAGAGAAATTCGTTTTCAAGATAGAACAAAGAGATATCAACAAGAGAAAGAGATAATAAACAATAAATATCAAAATAAATCAAACATTAGAAAGAGATATCAAAGATTTAAACCCTTTAAAGAAAAATCTCAATTTTGATTGAATAGTGGATTGAGGAGGATCCAAAAAACACGACGCTAAGAGCGAAAATCGTGGACGGGGGAAATGGGGTGGGAGATCGAAGGGTTCGAAGAGCCACATCTATTGGAAGGGGATGGGAAAGGACAAAGAATAGGAAAAAGGAAAGAAAAAGGAAGAAAAAGAGAAGGAGAAAGGGGAAAAGGGTCTTCTAGAGCCAGGGAGAGCCCCACGCGGGCCCAGGCATCGATTAGACCCTTTTCCCTTTTCCCAGCTCCACTCTAGCAAAAAAGAAGGTGGTCTTTTTGGCTTCTTTATATTTCTTTTCGCCTTTTTGCCTTTCCCCCTGAACCCAGGCCAAAGCAGGGTGCGCGACTCTGAAGACCGATAAAAACTCTCCTCTTCTCCCCAATGATCCTTCGATTTATCTTTAAACTTAATAAAATGTTAAGAAAAAAACTTTTATAGAACTTTTAAATTCTGAATTAAAAACCTTTTCAACTTGTACTTTGTGATCAACCTTTAGAAACACTCACTTTCTGGTGAATTTGATTGAAAATTTAATCCTAACTGGGAAGTGGTTAGATTGGGAATTGGGAACTGGTTGGAGACTTTATGAAAATTCTCTTTATGCTCAAAAATGTGAACCTAAACGAACCCTTTCTAAAATTCTAAAATTTTTTATTTTTCTTGTAGCAATGCGTTGATTTTGAAAATAAACTTGAAGAAATCAGTGCCAGAAAGTGCGCCAGAAAGAGTGTGTTTAGGGTTTAAGTAGATTTGCAAATTTGAGAGCACATATTACAGTTTAACATTGCTAAGTTTTATCAGGATAATTTCTAAAAGAAAAAAAGTTAAAACTTGGCTAAAAGTTTTCCGAGAATTTGTAGTCCCAATGAGGCTATCCAAAATAAAAAAAATTTTATAAAAGAACAATTTTTTTTTTGGTGACTTTTTGGTGGAAAGAGTCGATAATTAGCTGGGATCTGCCATGTGCAGCTCAAAAATGGAAGGGAAAATGAAAAGAAACAAAAAAAAAGGAAAAAAGAAAAAAAAAGAAAAGAACAAATTTGCGACCTGCATAAAAGTCGAGGAGGGTAAAAAGCGAAAAAAGTTGCCGAGGAATCATTGCTTGTTTAAAACCAATCAAGACTTCAAAAACTCTTTGACTTCTCATTGTCAAAGCTTTTACAGCTTTCAGAATCTTAATTTCCTTCAGACTTTAGGCCAAAGAATCGACATTTTTCGAGAAAGACTCTCTTTTAAAACTTTTTACTGTAAACTGGGTAATTTTTAGCGTATAAGTCTATTACTAGAGTACTGTAACTCAGATAAAAAGTTGATAATCCAAAAATACATCTTTTCTTTTAAATAATCCCAACGCTGGGCATATTACAAAGACCACGAAATAGGAAAAAAAGAATGAAAAGTAAATCTAAAAATAACTTTTTCAAAAGTAAAAAAGCATCAGCCGGATGCGGGGCTCGAACCCGCGACAGCCAGATTAAGAGTCTGGTGCTCTACCGACTGAGCTAACCGGGCTATGTTGCTAAGGGCTAAGCGGGGCTTTGAAAGGAAACGACCAAGAAATCTGAATTTGGAAAAATAGGGAAATGGCGGGAAATAATGAAACATTTTGGAAAAGTAGCTGGGAAATGTTATTTATTTCAAAAGTGGCAAGTGTTAAATAGAGCATTGTAGCCCTAATTCTTGACAACATTTACCTACTAAAAACTACCCGATTCAACTTATACAACTCATTTAACAAGCGCTTGAAGCTAGTCGACATCTCTCCAGCGAATCTTTCATTTTCAAGCTCGTTCAAGTGTTTGTTAAATGTGTTGTATAAGTTGAATCGGGTAGTTTTTAGTAGGTAAATGTTGTCAAGAATTAGGGCTACAATTCTCTATATAACACTTGCCACTTTTGAAATAAATTAGACATTTCTCAGATAGTTTTCGAAAATGTTGTCGCTATAATTTGCAGTCACCTTGTAGTACCAGTTTTACTGTCAATATGCTGCTTAGAGTACAGTAACTTTTACATTCGCCTAAAAATTGCATAGCTGATTAGTTCTAGAGTTATGTGTAATCAAATAAACAAGAAAAAAAAAGATTAGAACTCCAAAATGGGATTTTTAAAGGAAAAGAAGGAAAAGCCGAGCATTCAGCTCTGAAGATTCAAAAAAAGAAGAGGGTGCTTGAAAAATTCTCGGATTACACCCTCCCAAATTGGGGAAGAAAAAAGGTGGATCGGCTAAGGAAAAGAAAAAAAAAGAACAAAAAGATAGAAAACGAAGAGTTAAAACGGATTTGCACGTCATTTTCCCCAACTAAAAGGTGCCAGGAAAAGATGTTAAGGAAAAGAAAAGTTTTTAGACTTTACAATGTCTCTTTTCTTAAATTCAGCTGGTATTCCTGTGCATTACAAAAAAGGCAATATTTGTGATAAAGAGAAATTGGTTAGAGGTCTAAGCTATTGGGTTGGGGAGAATGAGTCGGCGCCCAACTTTAAAGGGACTTTTTGCACACATAAAGCCTTCTTTAAACATACGTTTGGTTTCATCAAAAGGATCCACTATTTCTCTACAAAATCACTTTTGAGAGATTCCACAAAGCTTTTCTTTCGTGGAGTTTATGAACTTCGAAACGCAGCTGGTTAAAATGGCAAAGAGTCCGACTCATCATTTGAACAGTTTCTTTCACATAAACCTTCTTTGGTGTTTATATAAAAAAAATAGAGCACATTGAATTACTTAAGTTGCCAAATTTGCAGGAAGATCCCACCAATGCTTTTTTCTAGATCACAGTTTGTAGTTTTTGTGAAAAAATGGCTTTTTCTTGAGCGGAGGCGCTGTTTGAATTTTCTTTTAAATGTGATTTTGTAGAGAATTAGTTAACCATTCTATGAGTATCAAACGCATATTATTTGACGAAGTCGAATAGAAATTTTAGACATTTTTTTCATTTTCGGCGCCGACTCATTTTCCCCAACCCAATATAAACAAATGGAACTCAAAGCAACCATTTTTCATAACACTGTCTTTTGAATCTTTTTGGTGTTGTTTAGAGATTTGTCTTGAGATTGATAAGCCCATGAATATCCTATAAAAAGAAATTTCCCAATCGGATTCTAGAATCGTAAGCCAAACCAGGTCTTAGTTCAGCTATAATAGAAGACAAGCCAAGCCTCCAGCAAAGCCAGGACCTGGCCTTACGGTCTGGCCTTCTGATTCAGAACAATGCCTTTGAAACCTTTGTTGAACCAGACCTGGTCTTGCTTGTCTGAAAAAATATTTATGTAACAATAATTCGAACTATAGGAAGAAATGACAAGTTCTGCTGTTTGTTCTGATTAGAAATATACACTGGTGGTCATATGTATTAGTACCCTCTTGCAAAAAATTTTCTCTCGACGATTGCCCCCCTTAAAAGGCAGCCAAATTCAAAGTGCTAAAAAGCATTTTTTGCTAACAAGCTCTAGTCTCTAAAACCACAAAAAAATTGATTCGAAGTGTTTATTATCTTTTTAAAAAATAGCAAGGACGGAAAAGACACCTCAAAAATGGTGGACAAAAGTATTGACCCCTTAGCTTTTCCTTTATTTTTTTTCTTGTTTACATTCATGTTTTGATGACTTTTTAAAATATTTAATTTTAGATGCCGTATCTACCGACTCCAATCAAAGAAAAGATCGTTGAAGGTCGAAGTAATGGAATGAAAACAGCAGATTTGGCTGAAAAATTTGGATGCAGCGAAAGCACTGTGAAACGACTTTTTTAAACAATCAAAGGTTATTGGTTCTCTACACAGAGCTGCAAAATCTGGTCGACATCCATCAACAACAACTGCCGAAGATCGATCGATCATAGGGGAATTCAAAAAGAACCCAAGTCTCACCTCGACCGACGGAAGCCGCGTGTATAAATCACAATTCAGCAAATATATCTCAGCAAGGACCGTGAGGATGCGACTCATCAAAGCAAAGTTGTACGCTAGACGACCAATAAAGAAGCCACGTATGACTCCTCGGATTAGGAAACTTCGTTTAGCCTTTGTTCGGAGGTACCAAAGTTGGACGAGTGACGATTGGAGTCGAGTAATTTTCTCTGATGACACAAAAGTTAATCTCTATCAGTCGGATGGACCTCCATTGAGCGGGCGACCAATTGGAAAGCGGCTACTACTCAAGTACATCAAACCCACGGTTCGATTTGGGGGTGGAAATATTATGTGCTGGGGTATGAATTTCTATAGTTTTCTTCGTATAACTATCAACTTGCAGGAGTGATGACAAGAAATGTGGTCGGTCCACTTAAGATGATCAATTCAACCATGAAGTCTCAGCGATACATGGGAATACTTGAGCAACGTTTACTTCCATTTGCGAGCAAAACATTACCTCAAGGATGGTTGCACTACCAGGACAACTCGCCAGTTCATACAAGCAAACTTATGATGGGACCTGTCGGAAGACTCTCGAATGGAGAACGGGTACGATTTCCGGGCTGGTTTGCGATTAATGGTGTTTCTTTGATTAAAGCACCTCCTTTTCACCAGATTTGAACGTTATCGAGAATCTATGGTCGATTGTGAAAGCGAAATTGAAGGAGAAACACTTTTCGTCCAGAGTCGAGCTTTGGTCCTATCTACGTCTTGTATGGAATCAAATTGGATCATCAGTTTTGCACAATTTGGTCGACTCGATGTCCAGACGGATAGAAAAAGTCATTCAAGCCAAAGGAGGGCCAATAGACTATTAAATTTACTGTTGTTTTTGCAAGGGGTCAATACTTTTGTCCACCATTTTTGAGGTGTCTTTTCCGTTCTTGCTATTTTTAAAAAAAGATAATAAGCATTTCGAATCAATTTTTTTGTGGTTTTAGAGACTAGAGCTTGTTAGCAAAAAATGCTTTTTAGCACTTTGAATTTGGCTGCCTTTTAAGGGGGGCAATCGTTGAGAGAAAATTTTTTGCAAGAGGGTACTAATACATATGACCACCAGTGTAGGAAGAAATGACAAGTTCTACTGTTTATTCTCGGCAGTTTATTTCTGGGATCAACTAGGCTCGTTGGCTAATCACCTCATTGTAAATCTCGGATCTGCTTTCTCAATTCTTTCTCTATCAATAGCTAAATCAGATCATAATACAAACAAAGATATTAACAAGAAAACAAAAATTTGAAAAAAGAAAAAAAAAAACAATGAATAAAGAAAAGTTCAAATTCAAATAGTAATCATAGCTTCTTTAGACACCTAAAGCTGTGTATATTCCCTGGCGCTAATATCAGAAGAAAGAGACGCAAGATTGGTGTAGTGAAACGGGAAAAGGAAGAGAAGTAGGAATGGGATTGGGAAAGGGAAGGCATGATCCAATTGGGGGAGGGGTGGAGGGGAGGGGAGGGGTGGAGGGGTGGAGGAGAGCGGTGGAGGAGTGGAGGGAAGGGGTACCCGGGTACCCTATGAAAGACACTCCCTCATCTTAATGTCTGTCTCTCACTTCTCGTTACTCACCCCTTCCCCCAAAGTCCCTTTCATCTTTTGCACTCCATTGAAGAGATGAATGAGACCACCCAAATCTGCACTCGATTCAACCACAATTTTGATGCTCAAGGGGTTAACAAGAGGATTTAAAGAGGCGTCACACTTGAATAGTTTTAGATCCAACGGGGGAATTGCAGTGGATCAATTGGATCAAATTGGAACCTAGGTTGGTTAGAGTTAGGCCAGAAACCGGCCAGAAAATCCAGAAAAGGCTTGGTCAGAGTCAAGCCAGGCTTCTGAACAAAGAACTATTTGTGAATCAGGCAAGGGCTGGCTTTTGACTTGAACTTGACATAGTCCAGATAGATTTTGTCTTGCATGGCTTGGAAAAGCAGGCATTCAGGGACATTGATATTCCGGAAATCAGGCCCAGAAATCAGGCAAGCAAAACCAGATCCGATCTGATTATGAGTGTTGGTTGAACCAGGACAAAACCAGCAATGAAGCCATTGGCTTGGAACATTTCTGTACCAGATAATAGTAGGCTGCAAAAGACGGGATTTGTTTTGTTCGATTTTGACTCAACTACCAAGAATTGATGAAGTTCATTGTTTTGATGACATTTCTTAATAAGTTTTGATAAAGAAACTTGCACTAACAGACAAATTTGGCAATTTTCCTCTCCTAGAATTTTCTTACAATTAGCTAAAAGTAGCTAAAGTAAGTAAAAGTAGTAGAACATAGAAATAGTCTTTGTCGCATTATCAGTTAACAATGTGAATGTTGATAGAAATAGCTTTGTAAGTAGATCAGCCATCATGGATCAGCCAGCATAGATCAGCCATCATAGATCAGCCAGCATAGATCAGCCATCATAGATCAACCATCATGAATCAGCCAGCATAGATCAGCCATCATCAATCAGCCATCATGGATTAGCCACAGTTTTTGATTTGCTATTATTTTCAACTATTGCCATAAAAGTACAATTTATCCAATGACACAACCAGGAAATATGTTTGTAAATATTTACATGTTTATACAGATTTTTCTCATTCCTCAATAATCAATTGAGTCCCCGTGTCTCCTCACATATCCACCAGTATTCTCTTTTCCAAAATGCGAAAGAGTTTGCATGAAGTCGATGGCCGATTCATCAACCTGAATTTGTTGATTAGCTTGATTTTTATTATATTTTTATGTAGAAATAAAGTAAATCGTTTTTTCGTAAAGTCGTAAAGTAAAAGATAAAGTAAATCGTTTTTTCAAAATACTTTATCAGCTATCAGATGAAATCAGCTTTTCAGGCCAGTTTCAACCTTGAGTTTCTCAACTTAGTATCTTAGTTTTGTTGAAGTGGTTGGATGTAGAAAAACGGCTCAAATTTTCAGTTCTCTAGCTAAACATCACCGTAATCTCAGCCTCCACTCCTCCCATATCGGTTTTCACCCAACCCGGGCACCAGGCCACCACCATGATCCCATCGGGCTCCAAATCGATAGCCAGCGTTCGAGTCATTTGGTTGACTGCCGCCTTAAATTAAAGCTTGACAAAATATTGGAAAGAGGATTTATAATGGGAAGATCTAAATGATAATTATGATGATCTAACTCTAAATCATTTAAAAGTCGAAAACTTTCCTTGCTCATTCGATAGGCGATTGACTTCGAGCACCCACTCCCAGTCATATTCTCGCTGATTGAGCCCATTCCAGAGCTGATGTTTACTATGGAAGCTCTGAAAGAGTTGAACATTTACAAAGTAGACAAAAAACTATAGATAAAATGCTAAGAAATATTAACTATTAGCAAAAATGTAAACGAGTAAACGAACCACTGTTGTTGCGCAAAGTTTTCTCTCTAAAAACCGTTGATTGTTTATTCTTTCTTTCTTTCTTTCTTAAGCTAGTTCTTCCTTTTCTGATTCGCTGATTCTTAAGTTAATCGTTTTTACGTAAATTTCATTTAATAGATTGATAGTACAATTTTCTTTTTGTCTTTTATACTCACTTTTGTATTCCCCATTCAGTCTCAGGACTTTTCGAGGCAGCGCGACGAAGAAGTGGCAAAAAGACCTCAAAAAAATACGGTAAACTTCTTGAAAATTCCATTATAGAAAGCAAGATATAGTTATAAAGTTAAAAAAAAAACCTATAAAATCTATATACTAAGGCGATATACTAAGGCTTAAAGGCGATTTTTAAATCACAAAGACACCTGTGAAACGATTAAAGGCGAGGCGGCATTTGTATCCAAAATTTTCCTCAACATATCCCTCTTCGGACCGTCGGAAAGCTAAAAATTGTAAGCAGATTAAAGTTATCCATCAAATATAATAACATATACCGTATTTTCTCTAATAGTAGTGCACCCCGGCGAGCCGAGTTGATGACTATTTTACGGTTTCCAAGCTTTTGCAGAAGCTCAACACTCAAATCCTTTACTAGATCTCATCGTCAGCTACATTTTGCGACCCCACGTCTATAGATTCTGATAAGCGGTTCTCGAGATTTCGAGCAATTTAGGCGACGCTCATGGTGCACTAATATTAGAGAAAATATGGTAGATCAAAATCGTAAGTTAGAATTGAAATAAAAGCTATAGGCAAACTTCGTACTCGACCCAAATTCCCGCGTTGTTGACGAGCAGATTGAGGCCATGCTCGCCGCAAATTTCTTCAACCTAAGCAAGAAAAATTGTTGCTTCTTTGAGCAAAAAGCATATAATAATAATTAAAACTATTTCTTTAGCTAAGTTTTTAAAAAAAACTAGCATAAATTGATGCTATTAAAATCTCTTTTTTTGGTACTCTCCCATTATACCCTCACAGCATCAATTCCATTATTCCCCCACACGCATCATTCCTGTTATACCCCCAAATTTTAAAAAATTAGCATGCCAAAAATCTGAATGCTGTTTTTCCCAAAGAAGAAACAAATATTTTTCTATTCTCATTTTCTACCGCCGTTTTAATCGGTCGTTTTTTAATCGTTTTAATTCTATCGGTTTAATGTTTTCTTTACCCATCACAGAGGGTATGAATTGTGAATTGCAGTAAAAGCTTTTTTTTAAATCTGCCATTTGTGGGGGTATAATGAGATTGATGCAAACTAAAAATCTTGTTGTTTTTTGTTAAATGTGGGGGTATAATGGGATTGATGCTGTGAGGGTTTTAATGGGAAATACCCTTTTTTTGCTTATACTTTTTGAAAAGCCTCTAAAATCGAATCATCATAGAGAACATCCATTTTAATGACATGAAGTCGATCATCGTTCAGGTTTGTCAACTCCTAGAAGTTTATTGGATTCTAATTGATTTCATTGATTTTTTTTCTGAGAACTTATAAACCTATTTAGTTTTATTAGTCTTTAGACTTTTATTATCCTTTGATTCTCTTTTAGACTCACATCAGCTTTCGTCGGACATCTCACTGCCGCAAAAACGTGTTTCACTTGATCGTTTTTCAAGAACTCTTTCACTAGACCAAGGCCAATGCCTGGAATTTAAACATATTAGAATTTTGAGTTAAATTTCTTGAAAAGCCAAGCTAACCTCGTCCCGCTCCTGTTATTAAGACGCTTGACGGAAATGTCATGCTAAAATCGAACATTTTTTAGTAAATGCGAGAGTTTTAAAACATTTTAGAATGAAAAATGAATATAAAAATAATTCTTTCATCGAAAAATCGAAGTAAAAAAACATCAGCCCGATGCGGGGCTCGAACCCGCGACAGCCAGATTAAGAGTCTGGTGCTCTACCGACTGAGCTAACCGGGCTACAAGGTGGCGGCTAAAAGGGAGGACTTTAAAGGAAAAAGACCTTTAAAGACTTTTAAAGAAAAAAGGCTTTTAAAGGAGAAATTAGGGAAAAATGTGGGAAATAATGAAATTTTTGCCAAAATGATAAGGCTATTTCATTTTTTTTCGTGCACTTTACATGTAAACAAGTTTGAAAGAGCGAGAGATTTGAGAAAAAAGACGAAAACAACGGGGATTAGATATTGATTTTGTTTTTTTGGAGAGTCAAGAGTTTTTAAAAATAAACAAATCGAATCTTGATTACAGATTACAGAAATTAGTTTGGGAAATATTGAAATGTTATTGGGTTTGTACTTGTTGAAATGGGACACAGGTGCTAAGGCAAACTGTGAGACGAGGATCCTATTTGATGAGTTGAAATCTTTCACAAATCCAAGCATGTTTCATTTGGATTGTTTGCTGGCAAAAAAGAGTAGAGAATTTGAGGCACAAGGTTAAAAAACATTCAGTTAAAAAGATTTTGGCTTTAGGGATTAAAGGGAAATTGGCGTGAGATTCATTTATATTTGAAGATCGTTTTATTTGATCGTTCTAGTCGTAAGCTTTAATCAAAATTACCAATTTGCAGGCACAATTTGTAGTTGACATCCAAAACAATGCTTCTCTTTGGTGGTTAATTAAATTTCTTTAATGAGCGATAAACTACGAATTTCATCCACTTTAAAAACAGTTTAAGAAGAACTTTGAAAAGAATAATATTCAATGAAAGAATACGAAAGCATTTGTATTCAGCATTGAGCTATTTGCCTTCGAAAAGATCTGATGAATCCTCAATCAATTATCGTTAAAGTATAGGATTTGTATTTACTAAGCACTAAACGCTAAACGCTACAAGGAACTTGGAAACACGTCTGAACGACTTGGAAACTCTTCTGACAGTTCAACAGTTCTCTCTGAGTTTCTTTGAGCTTCATTATACATTTTCAAACGCTTTACCCCACATGGATTGAATAAACTTGGTTTTACTATCCATTCAAGCAAAAGCAAAGGTCTAGCCACGTGAATTCAAGAAAAAGCACACTAGTAATTTGTAAGACAGTAAGTTGTAATAGCAAATTAGTTTTGATAAATTAGATAAGGCAAGAACAAAACAAAAAAATTGCGAAAAGGCTCATAGAATAACGATTTATCTTTTCATTAAGCTATTCGAAATCTTTTTCTGGATTATCATAGAGACGAATTGTAGCTAATCGATAAAGCTAATCGATAAAGCTAATCGATAAAGCTAATCGATAAAGCTAATCGATAAAGCTAATCGATAAAGCTAATCGATAAAGCTAATCGATAAAGCTAATCGATAAAGCTAATCGATAAAGCTAATCGATAAAGCTAATCGATAAAGCTAATCGATAAAGCTAATCGATAAAGCTAATCAATAAAGCTAATCGATTAAATCCTTTGTTCTTTGTGATTCGATTTACGCAGAAATAATATTGATATGCCAGAAATGATATTGAATAATATTGATATTGAAATTCATTGAGATTCATTAAGAAATTCATCGTTAATACTTGATTCTAACCATGTGAGAAAGCTGAAAATTGAATATTCACAAGTAAGCAAGGAGTTGTGAAAGCCCATGCTCGGGATGAGTCCGAAACTTTATGAATTTCGATTCGATTAGAAATGAGACATCTGTGATGAGGAGAACTTGAACTTTTGAGTTTCAATCCTTGAGAAAGGATTGAACGGGTTATCTGAAACTGAATTATCTGAAAAAACAAAGGCTCTTTCTTATTGTGACCACCTTTTTCAAGCATCATTCCTACGGTCGAGAAGAAAAGGAAATCTCCGCACAAATTAAAACAGATCTCTCCATGAGAATTTTATTTTTGTGGTAATTATCTTATTCTGGAATTCCAGTCATTTAAGTCAAGGCAAATCTGATCATGAGCTGAGAATGGCCTACCTGACACGACAATAATATCTCAGTTCGTGATACATAGCGGAAAAGGAACAGCCACATCGGTTTAATTACTCAAGTTAGAGGCTGTACTAGCTCCGAGACCCACATAAAGTGCTCCGAGAAATTTTGGAACGCATGGCCCTTTGAGGAGTCTACAAATGTCATAGTCAGCAATTCGATCATTTTGAATCCTTTCTGAAGTCCCAAAAGAATCCCTCGACCCAACACATTGATCCTGTAAGTTGTATACTGTAAAGTTCCGAGAATAAAGGAAATTCAAAAAGCAATTTATCCTCTCAATTTGTGAAAAAATTGATTCCCAAGTCTCTTGATCGATCCACAAAAAAGCAAAAAGCTTACGACACTCGGGATTCCCAAGCCGTCTCCGATCCAAGTACTAACCGAGCCCAACGTTGCTTAACTTGGCAGATCGGACGGGATGCCGTGTTTTCAACGTGGTATGGTCGTAAGCGACTGCGCTGCTGTGAGAGAGGGTTGAAATAGCCGGCCGCGAACACGAGAGAGCAGCAGCACTCACAGAGACGCGAGACGACACCAGGGTGTGTACCTTTCGCGTGTCGCGTAGGAAAAAGCGGCAACTGGCACACAGCTCGTCTAGATAGCGCGACAGAGACCCCACTCTTCGGTTTAATTACCCAAGTTTGAGGTTAGCATTAACCCCGAGACCTTCCAACAGTGTCTCGAAAAAATTTTGGAACGCGTCCCCGCTAGGGGATGCACAAATAAATCAAAAATTCAAATGTTTTGATGTTATACAGTCAAACCTCTCTATAACGAACCTCGATATAACGTAAACCTCTCTATAACGTAAGGCGTGACCGGTCCCAGCCAAATGTAATACAAAATGTCTATAAAAAAACCTCGATATAACGTAACTCTGTATAACGTAAACCTCTATACAACGGAAAATTTTGCCTGAAAATATGCAATTTTTTGTTCCATATAACGGATTTTATGCTAAAACGTGGATATTTCTTCCAACTACCATGCTCTTTGGATGGACTATTCTAATCTGTGGCCTTTTTGCCACAATTTAAAAGAAGAAAAAAATCACTTACATAGATTCTTAATAAGTTTTTTGCGTTCATATATCGTTCACTTATTCTTTTTACGTGCTTATTTTCTGTATTAAATGTTATTTATCATTTTTCAGGCGATGGAGCGAAAGAAGGCGACCCGGAAAAGGATCGATCTAACTGAAAAAAAGCGAATTCTTGATGCTTCAACTTCGAAAGGAGTAACGGATTTAGCAAGAGAATTCAAGCGACCAATTTCGACCATTTCTTCGATTTTGGGCCAAAAGCAAACGATTTCTAATGCGATCAATGACGGTTCTCAGGGCAAGCGAGCACGAGAGAAGAATAGCAAACACGAGAACCTGGAAGGTGCGGTTATTTCTTGGTTGAAAGAGATTCGAAGCAACACTGAATGTGTGGACGGAAATTTGCTTCGAATAAAAGCTCTGGAGCTTGCAAAGTTGATGGGTATTACCGACTTCCGAGCTAGCAATGGATGGCTAGAAAAGCTGAAGCATAGGCATGGCATTGTTTTTCGTTCCCTACAAGGAGAAGCAGCCGAAATCGACCTGAACAATGTTGAGCAGTGGAAAGATGAAGTATTGAAGAGACTCTTGAAAGAATTTGAGCCAAAGAATGTTTTTAACTTGGATGAAACAGCTCTTTTTTACAAGTTAACGCCGAATAAAACGTTGTCTTTCAAAGGCAATAGATGCACAAGTGGAAAGAAGAGCAAGGATAGAGTCACTGTTCTCGTCGGATCAAATATGGATGGAAGCGAAAGATGCCCTTTATTCGTGATTGGTAAATCGAAGCATCCGCCTTGCTTTAAGGATGTCAAAAAACTTCCTGTTTTGTACGAAGCAAATTCAAGAGCGTGTACCAGCGAATTATTTGAGAGCTATCTCAAGAAATGGAATTCAAATTTGATCAAATTTAATCGGGAAATTTTGTTGTTTATTGATAACTGTCCAGCACATCTGAAGCTCAATTTATCAAACATTCAGATTAAATTCTTTTTGCCTAATGCAACTGCGGCAATCCAACCAATGGATATGGGAATAATTAAAAATCTGAAGGTCAGATACCGAACAGGATTGTTGAAACAAAGAATTGCAGCTGTCGATGCAAAGGCCTAATTCGAATTTAATCTTTTGGATGCACTATACCTACTCGAAGAATCCTGGAATGACGTTAAAGTGGAGACGCTTTCAAATTGTTTTCGTAAGGCCGGATTCAAGAGATGTATATGTATATGAGCCGCCATTTATCGAAAACAATAACGACGACGATAACTCGCTACAATCATTGCAGGCTATCTGGAATCAACTTATTGATAGTGAAGACGTTGATCGATCAATCAATCCTTTGGAATTTGCTGGCGCCGACGAAAATGTTGTGACTACAGGGTTAAGATCGCTAGAGGAAATTGCACTAGCTGCTAAAGGTACAGATTATATCGTTTAAAGTAATGCTAATTTAAGGAAAAGATCAATTATGTTTCCTTAGGTTCGCAACTACAGTCGATTTCTTCTGATAGCGAGGATGATGAGCCAATCGTTGAAGACGTGGAAGAGCCGATAGTGACACGAGCCGAGGCATATCTACATCTTCAAAAGCTCAAGATATTTGTGAGGAATAACCCTAATTCCGAAATTGTTAAGGCTTTAGCAACTTTTGATAATTTTTTCTTTGATCAGGCTTTTTTTCTCCTAAACAATCCCGTTTGACTAACTTTTTTGTTAAACTTTGATGCTTTTTAATAATTTTTTTACCTTTTTTGTTGAGTTTTTGCAATAAATATGTTCCAATACCTCTACATAACGTAATGGTTGCAATAAGCCCTGCGTTTTTGATTCTATATAACAAAACCTCGATATAACGTAAACCTCTATATAACGTAAACTATAGCCGGTCCCGTGAGTTACGTTGTAGAGAGGTTCGACTGTATTTAGTTTTTATTGTGATTTATCAAGAAGTGTGTCAACTCTTCACCTCACTTCACTTCACTGACGCGGAACCACACGGGAGATCATCCACTATATGGTAAAGAAAATTTTGAAAAGTACTGGTTCTTCTAGTGCTGACAATTGATTCCCAGCATCATTCTGTCGTTTTGAGATGAGATTTCGAGTAGTTGCTTTTGGGATTTCGGAAGATTTCAAACCTTGGGGATACGTTCTCAGCTCACAAAAGTGAGATAACGAAGAAGAAACGCAAGGAGCTTCAGATCGATTTAATTCGTGTGCCCGGTGGCTTTCGGAGAATAACAATTTTCAGATGAGTGAGATTTTGAGTAGTTGGTTTTCGAATTTTGGAGAATAATCAGTAATAACACCATTACGATTGATCCGATTCTAATAAATTTTAATTTCTAAAGCTTCTAAAAAGATTTTTATTTATATAGCTTTTTCCAGAATACTTGCTGGTCTATAGATGGGGCTTTTTACGCAAGCCCGGAATCAATTTTCAGCACTAGGGGAACCCGTATTTTTCAAAATTTTCTCCACCATAGTGGATGATCTCCCGTGTGGTACCGCGTCAGTGAAGTGAAGTGAGTTGAAGCGTTGACACACTTGATAAATCACGATAAAAATCAAATAAAGCATCAAAGCTGCGAGTCATTTCAAATTTTCGACTTTATTTGTGCATCCCCTAGCGGGGACGCGTTCCAAAATTTTTTCGAGACACTGTTGGAAGGTCTCGGGGTTAATGCTAACCTCAAACTTGGGTAATTAAACCGAAGAGTGGGGTCTCTGTCGCGCTATCTAGACGAGCTGTGTGCCAGTTGCCGCTTTTTCCTACGCGACACGCGAAAGGTACACACCCTGGTGTCGTCTCGCGTCTCTGTGAGTGCTGCTGCTCTCTCGTGTTCGCGGCCGGCTATTTCAACCCTCTCTCACAGCAGCGCAGTCGCTTACGACCATACCACGTTGAAAACACGGCATCCCGTCCGATCTGCCAAGTTAAGCAACGTTTAAAAAGAATTTGAGAAGAACAAAAAAGAATTTGAGAAAAAGAATTTTTAATATTGAATGAAAGAATACGAAAGCATTTGTATTCAGCATTGAGCTTATACGTATTTGCCTTCGAAAAGATCTGATGAATCCTCAATCAATTATCGTTAAAGTATAGGATTTGTATTGACTAAACACTAAACGCTACAAGGAACTTGGAAACACGTCTGAACGACTTGGAAACACGTTCTCTTCTGACAGTTCAACTCTCTCTTAGAGAGAGAGAACTCTCTCTGAGTTTCTTTGAGCTTCATTATACATTTTCAAACGCTTTACCCCACGTGGATTGAATAAACTTGGTTTTACTATCCATTCAAGCAAAAGCAAAGGTCTAGCCACGTGAATTCAAGAAAAAGCACACTAGTAATTTGTAATACAAGCAAATTAGTTCTGATAAGTTAGATAAGGCAAGAACAAAACAAAAAAAATTGCGAAAAGGCTTTCATAGAATAAACATTTATCTTTTCATTAAGCTGTTCGAAATCTTTTCCTGGATTATCATAGAGACGAATTGTAGCTAATCGATAAAGCTAATCGATAAAGCTAATCGATAAAGCTAATCGATAAAGCTAATCGATAAAGCTAATCGATAAAGCTAATCGATTAAATCCTTTGTTCTTTGTGATTCGATTTACGCAGAAATAATATTGATATGCCAGAAATGATATTGATATTGAAATTCATTGAGATTCATTAAGAAATTCATCGTTAATACTTGATTCTAACCATGTGAGAAAGCTGAAAATTGAATATTCACAACTAAGCAAGGAGTTGTGAAAGCCCATGGTCGGGAAGAGTCCAAAACTTGATGAATTTCGATTCGATTAGAAATGAGACATCTGTGATGAGGAGGACTTGAACTTTTGAGTTTCAATCCTTGAGAAAGTTTCAAGTTTCAATCCTTGAGAAAGGATTGAACTGGCAAATATCTGAAAACACAAAGGCTCTTTCTTATCGTGACCACCTTTTTCAAGCATCATTCCTACGGTCGAAAAGAAAAGGAAATCTCCGCACAAATTAGAACATATCTCTCCATGAGAATTATTTTTATGGTTATTTATCTTATTTTGGAATCCCAGTTATTTTGAGTTAAGGAAAATCTGATCATGCGCTGAGAATGGCCTACCTGACACATCAATAATATCTCACTTCGAGATGCGACATAGCGGAGAAGAGACCGCCGCATCGGTTTAATTACCCAAGTTAGAGGTTGTACTAACCCCGAGACCCACATAAAGTGTTTCAAGAAATTTTGGAAAAGATTTTCCCTTTGGGGATTGCAAAAATCACATAGTCAGCAATTCGATCACTTTGAATCCTTTCTGAAGCTCCAAAAGAATCCCTCGACCCAACACGTCGATCTTGTAAGTTGTATACTGTAAAGTTCCGAGAATAAAGAAACTAAATTCAAAAAACAATTTATCCACTTAATTTGCGAAAAAATTGATTCCCAAATCTCTAGAAAGATCCTCCAAAAAAGCAAAAAGCTTACGACATAGATATTGAACACAAACGTGCGGTGATCTTGATCCCACCCTAGAGAACGAGAACTTAAACTTCTGTTTGAACTTAAGCAATCGCTTTACCCTGTGCAAAAATTGTCTCTAGACCGATCCACAAAAAAGCTTACGACACTCGGGATTCCCAAGCCGTCTCCGATCCAAGTACTAACCGAGCCCAACGTTGCTTAACTTGGCAGATCGGACGGGATCTGGCACACGGCTCGTCCACATACCTCGACAGTGACCCCCTCTTCGGTTTAATTACCCAAGTTTGAGGTTAGCATTAACCCCGAGACCTTCCAACAGTGTCTCGAAAAAATTTTGGAACGCGTCCCCGCTAGGGGATGCGCAAATGAACTCGAAAATTTGAAATGGGTTGAGCTTTGATGCTCAATTTCATTTTGATCGTGATTTATCAAGTGTGTCAAGTCTTCGCCTCACCTCACTTCACTTCACTGACGCGGAACCACACGGGAGATCATCCACTATGGTGGAGAAAATTTTGAAAAATACGAGTTCCCCTAGTGCTGAAAATTGATTCCGGGCTTGCGTAAAAAGCCCCATCCATAGACCAGCAAGTATTCTGTAAAAAGCTATATAAATAAAAATTTTTTTAGGACGTTTAGAAATTAAAATTTATTAGAATCGGATCAATCGTAATGGTGTTATTACTGATTACCGTATTTACTCGAATAGAAGACCGGCCTCGATTATAAGACCGTCTCGAATAGAAGACGGGGTCTAGGGGATGATCGAAAAAATAGAAGACCGTCTCGAATATAAGACCGGTCTTATATTCGAGGTACCCTGTTTTCTATTCTGCGCAAGAGTGGACGTACTCAAATACGGGAAAAGAATAAGGGAATTTACCCAATAGGGTAAAAATATTATATTTTCATTCAATAGCACTATTTTTTTGATATTGTTCTACAGCTTGTATTAATAATTTTTTTGGTACTTTTCCATTATACCTCTGCCATCTCCACATTTCCGTCATTTTGACTCTGATTATTTTTAATTATTTGATTATCTGATCATTTTTTATCTAAAAACTGGCGGGGTATAACGGAAATGTGGAGTTGGCGGAGGTATAACGGAAAAGTAGCATTTTTTTAGGGGATCGGAGGTGCTACGAAACGGAAAGCCTACAGTGCCGCCTTTAAACTCGAGGCCATTCGTTTTTCAAAGAAAAACTCGAAAGAGGCGACTGCTCGATAGTTTAAGGTGACTCCAAAGATGATTCGAGACTGGACGGCAAAAGAGGAGTCGCTGCAAAGGAATCGAAAGGAGCGAAGCGGTTAAAAGGAGGGGGGCAAATGCTTAAATTTCGCGCAGTCGAGGAGATCACTTCGATGGATCAAAGAAAAACGAGAGGAAAAGCTAAAAGTTTCTCGACGTATGGTTCAGGACAAAGCCAAGGAGTTTTTTCGCGAATCAAACCTAGATTTCACAAAGTCTTTCTCTGCAAGCAATGAATGGCTTGCGAATTTTTGTGACGGCAAAAAATGACAACAAGGAGTCCAACAGCGAGGATGATCAGATTGTTTGTTGTCGCAATGGGGAAGCTGTTGAGAGTGGTCGATCTAAGCTGGATATTGCAAGATTGGAGGGAAGATTAGCAAAACTTTGTCAAGATATCGACTCCGACGAGGATAGAAACAATGGAGATGAGAGTGAAAACGATTCAATTTCGAGCGCAGCGAGTCCCTACTTGATGGAATTTTGCAAGATCCAGATTTAATAGAGGATGACATTGAATCAAGTGAGAATGAAGAATAATGTTGTTATTACTGCTTTTTTATGTTCTTATTAATTGTTGTTAATGCTGTTATTGTTGATAAATTTTGTTGTTGTTGTTGATAAATTTTGTTGTTAAATGTTACAATAAATTTCTATAAAAAAGTTTTTTTTAAACGCTGGTTACTTTCCCAAAAATTTTCGTGAATGCAAATAATAAAAGACCGTCTTGAATAGAAGACCGGCCTCGAATAGAAGACGGGGTCTAGGGGGTGATTGAAAAAATAGAAAACCAGTCTTCTATTCGAGTAAATACGGTATTCTCCAAAATTCGAGACCTAACTACTCAAAACCTCACTCATCTGAAAATTCTTATTCTCCGAAATCCATCGAGCATACGAATTAAATCGA
Source organism: Mesorhabditis belari (assembly GCA_958450365.1). Lineage (NCBI taxonomy): Eukaryota > Metazoa > Nematoda > Chromadorea > Rhabditida > Rhabditidae > Mesorhabditis > Mesorhabditis belari. The sequence goes on along the minus strand of CAUEEP010000458.1, from coordinate 25,928 downwards.
TCTGAAGCTCCTTGGATTTCTTCTTCGTTATCTCACTTTAGTGAGCTGAGAACGTATCCCCAAGGTTCGAAATTTCCCGAAATCCCAAAACCAACTACTCGAAATCTCAAAAATCTCTTCTGAAAACGACAGAATGATGCTGGAAATCAATTTTCAGCACTAGAAGAACCCGTATTTTTCAAAATTTTCTTTACCATATAGTGGATGATCTCCCGTGTGGTTCCCCACGTCAGTGAAGTGAAGCGAAGAGTTGACACAGTTCTTGATAAATCACGGTAAAAATGGAATTAAGCCTCAACTTCAACACATTTCAAATCTTCGAGTTTATTTGTGCATCCCCTAGCGGGGACGCGTTCCAAAATTTTTTCGAGACACTGTTGGTAGGTCTCGGGGTTAATGCTAACCTCAAACTTGGGTAATTAAACCGGAGAGTGGGGTCTCTGTCGCCCTATCTGGACGGGCCGTGTACCAGATGTCGCTTTTCCTTAAGAAACACACAAATGGTACACACAAATGGTCGTGTTGTCTCGCGTCTCTGCGAGGGCTGATGCTCTCTCGTGTTCGCTGGCGACCGCCTATTTCGGCCGTCTCTCACAGCCCGACACTCGAGAGAGATGGCTGAAATAGGCGGTCGCCAGCGAACACGAGAGAGCATCAGCCCTCGCAGAGACGCGAGATGACACCAGGGTGTGTACCTTTCGTGTGTTTCGTAAGGAAAAGCGGCATCTGGCACACGGCTCGTCAACATAGCGAGACAGAGAACACACACTTCGGTTTAATTACCCAAGTTTGAGGTTAGCATTAACCCCGAGACCTTCCAACAGTGTCTCGAAAAAATTTTGGAACGCGTGCCCTCTAGGGGATGCACAAATAAACTCGAAAATTTGAAATGGGTTAAAGCTTTGATGCTTAATTTCATTTTGATCGTGCTTTATCAAGTGTGTCAACTCTTCACTTCACTGGTTAAACGGTGGCGCGGAACCACACGGGTGGTCCACTATAAAGTGGAGAAAATTCGATTCGATTTTGGAACGATCGATCGGTATTTACTATATCATGAATTCAAGGTGAGCCACAAATGAGCAATTCGAGCTTCTGCGCCAACATTGATTCGTCGATTGGCAAATGGAGATCGGCGAATTGCACTTCACCTCGCTTCTGTATTTGTTCGATTGATATGAGAAATGGTTTGGCTTTGTGGGTGGATCTGGAATTGAATTTATTTAGGCAATTTAGGGGAAGATATAAATCTCTATATCTTACTGTAATCGATTTCTGAAGTCCAGCTCTTTCAATCGATAGATCCCTTTTAATCAAATTCACCTGAATTTAGAACAAGGTCCAACTCGGGCGTCGATGCAAAACAGATCCTGATTGTGGATTGATAGAATTTTGCTTTGGGGGAAGATATAAACCTCTATATCTTTATATAAGCATATAAATCTCTTTGCTCTCTAGCAATAAATATGTGTTTGCAATCGTGGACATAGTGACATTCTTACAATCTGTTAACACTCTGCGCGTGTCCCAGAAATTGTGATGTAAGATCCAAAAAATCTCTCAAAGTGAATTCAAAAAAACGAGAACAGATTCATAGAAAAACCTTTAAAACATTTCTTCATCTTCCAATTTGTGAGATTGTGATTGTGAGATTATAAGTGTGTGCTAAATATAGAACCTCTTACTGTAATCGATTTCTGAAGTCGAGCTCTTTCAATTGATAGATCAATCTATAGAATTCAGAAACCCTCAAATAAGTAAATCAAATAAAACTGAAAGCATCGAAGCAATTGATTTTCCCAGAAGCAATCAATGAATGGCACGTTTTTGTGATCAGCATCAAGGCGATAACACTGAGAAGAGCCATCCAAAGGCCATTAAATCTCTCTTTTATGGCAAATTTCTCAAATCTCGTTTTCATTTGAGCCCCGAATTTGCGGTGATGGGACTTCAAAGGTGTTCTTTTATTTTTCTAGTTCTTTTACTTGAATACTTCGGTTTGATTGCTTGTCAATCGTGTCCCAATGGATCAATTCAACTCCTCGATGAACAGAAATGTATCTATCCATCAATTCGTGAGTACTTTTTCTGCTTTGCAGATCTTGATTAGAAAGAATTTTGAATGGAAATTGCCTTTTCACAAAGATTGATTTGAAGTTTCAATAAGAGGAAAACACTCGTCAAGATCGTCTCTTGAGATCGTTTTGTTTTTCTATTTGCCTTAATATTATTGGGTTGGGGAGAATGAGTCGGCGCCAAACTTTAAAGGGACTTTTTTGCACACATCAAGCCTTCTTTAAACATACGTTTGGTTTCATCAAAAGGATCCACTATTTCTCTACAAAATGACTTTTGAGAGATTCCACAAAGCTTTTCTTTCGTGGAGTTTATGAACTTCCAAACGCAGCTGGTTAAAATGGCAAAGAGTCCGACTCATCATTTGAACAGTTTCTTTCACATAAACCTTCTTTGGTGTTTATATAAAAAAGATAGAGCACATTCAATTACTTAAGTTGCCAAATTTGCAGGAAGATCCCACCAATGGTTTTTTTCTAGATCACAGTTTGTAGTTTTTGTGAAAAAATGGCTTTTTCTTGAGCGGAGGCGCTGTTTGAATTTTCTTTTAAATGTCATTTTGTAGAGAATTAGTTAACCATTCTACTCATATCAAACGCATATTATTTGACGAAGTCGAATAGAAGTTTTAGACATTTTTTTCATTTTCGGCGCCGACTCATTCTCCCCAACCCAATAGATTGGCCTATAAGTCTTGTCTGTTTTTTGACGTGCATTTTGTCAAAAACCAAGGCATTTATTTATCCACTAATCATTAAGAGTTCTTAAGCATAAGATTATGCCATTTGTTAGACAAAGCATGGATCTATCGACCTTGGCAGAGAACAGGTAGCGCCTTTAGGAAAGACCAGGGTAGTTGCTTGGTCTCCAGAGAATCCCCAAAGTCTTCCTGTGTCAAATCGAGAACCAGGTTCTTGAAAATGTGAAAACCGGAAGGGATAGTATTCTGACTAATTGTTGGATAAGAGCCATCCCCCAGTCCAATGTCTCAAATTCTTTCTAAGCCAGATTTGCAAAATAAGACCGTCGGTCCTCATTCAATAAAATGCCCTTCCGCAGATTGAGTCGTTTTTTCCAACTTTTACCATCAACCCTGATTAAGGTATAAAGAAGCTGTATTAGTTGACTTTTCAGAGATCAACTTATTAGGGCCTCATCCTTATAAAGACTACCGTCGCTTGCCAAAACAGTGACGCGGTGGTGCAGTGGTAGTTCCGCTGCCTCCGAGTTCGATTCCCCTTGGATCAATTTTTTTTTTTGCATTTTTATTTATGACACAAGAAACACTTAACAAAATCCCCTCTGATGGATCTCAGACTGGGGCGTAAACTTTGTTTTTCTTTTCTCAAAAGTGGTCGTTGCTTGAGTCTGAAAAGTTTGTACATAATCTCCACTGATTAACGTCTATAGTCCGGTGGCATTAGAACAACTGTTGTTTGCATCTTAAAAGGTGGGCAGCAAAGGGAGTCTGCCGATTTAGGGTATCGATGAGGGGATGTGAGCCTGTGTCCCAATTTTAGTCCATTGACGTATAGACCATTGATTGAAGGTGATTGTCCATGAGTGATTACATTTAATTGTCTAACTAATTCGAAGGCTTTTGGTTTCTTGTCTCCTTGTATAATTTGAGAGGAGTGACCTCATCAAGGCCACTCAGATGACGCATCTTCAAGCAAAAAGTAGTTTCGAAACGATGAAGCGATTTTAGGCTAATTCAAATCAAATTATCTTATGGTATCTGGTTGAATTTGCATGAATAAGCGAACAATCAAAGCATCATAAGAAAGAATATTGATTGTAGGGAGTAGTTTAGTAACCAATTTCTCGATTTCAGCTCTCATCTACGCTGAGGCCACGGCCCAGTGCCAGTCATTGAGTGGCTCGTTGGTGAAGATCCAGAACGCATTGGAGAACTCCTTCCTATATGGACATGGATTCGAATGTAAAGTGGAAAAGAGGAAGATGTTTTACATTTATTTTCTAGTTTTCAATGGTGACTCGCAGTATATTGGCGTTCGGCGAGATGCTAATGGAACGTGGGTTTACGAGGACGGATCACCGCTCACATATCGAAATTGGGGTCCCGGTTGGTAGGCTCTAAATGACTCTATGACTGATAGCTCTATCACGTGGCAGGTATGGCTTCTAAGATAGGCTTTGGCCCTATGATTTATTGATAATTAATGTTAATGGGTTATTTTGACATCTTTGAAATCAGGATCTCTTTAGAACATCCTTTAAAAGGGCCCAGAATTTAAAAGAACCAGATCCAAGCATTGAACTTAAGTTGCGGTCATCGATTCATCAAGATACTTGATTCTTGCTTTTGATCGGCATGAACTTGCACGAGGAATTGAAATTTTTGGACTCGATGTTCTGTATCAAACTTATGAATTTGAAAAATTGGCTCAAATAATCTTTACCTCTCAAGTGATCGCTTGATCGACACGTTTAATCAAAAGCGAAATTCAATGTAAATTTCTATAGGAGAACCATCGAACACATCAAATTGTGCAGTCCTTGCCTCACAAACTACGCAATGGAGATCAGCCGACTGTATTTTGGCAAGGCCATTCTTCTGTGCCGTCGATATAAAGAGAGGATGCCCCACCGATTGGACCTATGTTTCAGTCACTGACTCATGCTATTACTTCCAGGTTCTCATCTTTGTCCACGGGATGATATGTCCACGGAATTTCTAGTTTTTTTACCAGATCTATCAATAATATCTATCAATAAGCATTTACCATAAAGGTTCTCGAGAAATCAGAATCAAGCCGGCGATCAAAATTCTCTAACTTTCAGAACACAACCCATTTTGTTGATGGCTCTAACTTTACCACATATAATTTCACGGATGCTGAAATGGCGTGTCAATCATTGAACGCAAGAGCCCATCTCGTTTCAATTCATTCAAAAGATGAAGATGATGTGCTCATCGGTTTGTTGGGAATCACTTTTTCATAGCCACTTTTCAAGAATCTTTGATTTTCAGTGGATAAATTAGGCAATAAATAACCTCATAACCAACAATTGAAGGCACTGTTTTATGTTTCTTTTTCAGCAACCCAGCGCAGATTCGGGAAACCGCTTGTTTGCCAAGCGTGGTATACATGGATCGGTTTACACGGGAATGCATTGGTTGGCAGTATGCAATGGACTGACGGGACTTCACTCGATTATATCTCCAATCAGTTGGACTGCAATGTTGGCGGATACTTTTTTGTAAGTCTCATGAAATCAGTGAGTAAATTTTCACTTTTTGGTTTATTTAAAAACTACCATAATCTTTTTTTAATCATAATTTATCAATGAATATTCAGTTTTCCATTGCATCAATCTTGAAATTCTTGTTTTGATACTATCCGGGGTACTGCTGTTGATGTCTATTTTGTTCGGTACTGTCTTACATGTTTAGACATGCAAGCCAGTCTAAACAGTACTGTACAGTACCGATTGCAAGCCTGCCAGTACCGCTTAACGGTGCTACTCAATTACAGCGACCGTTTTTCCCAAACTTTTCCCAAATTTCTCTCAATAAAGAACGGCCAATGCAATCGAAATGAATCATTTAAAGCAACCTATATGCAAATCTTGGTATCTCTCAAGGTTAACATGAAATTTTGTTTTGATTAATTACCCTTCTGTTAAAAAAAGTTGAATCATGTGACGCGAATTCTAATAAAGAAAAGTGAAAAGTGATTCTAAGCAAAAAAAAGTGCATTTAAAGAACCTAGGAATCAAATTTTATCTCAAGAAACGACCAGTGCAATCAATAAGTCCATGAAATTAATCGTATGCTAATTTTGTGCCAGTGTAATCGATTAGTTCCCGCTTAACATTAGCAATTACGTTGTGCCATTACTATTGTTGCATACAGGGATTTCTATGTTTGAGCTCTATTAAATTCATTTAGTATGCAATCTCATCTTGCGGTTCGAGTGAATGGGCATGCACGTTGAACAAGGATACGATATACAGCCGATTCATTTGCAAGATGCCATCGACATAGGGAAAGATCAGAATTCTTTTACTGATAAAATCTTGTTCTCTCCGAAAATTTACAGCTGAATATCTACTGATTAAAGAATCCAAGACTTGAGTGAAGTTCAAAGGGTTCTCTCTGATCGAATGAATATGTAATCTTGATGCAAATCAATTCAATCAATCAATTATAACTTATGATTATTATAAATAAATCAACATTATAACATAACTTATTATAACTTATGACCACTACGTTCTGGAGAAAATATCAATAAAATCTTTTATATCAATTTAAAAACCCTTGCGTTTTTGAATTAAAGAATTAATCAGTTTTTGAGTTTTTACAAGAAACTCAAATAAATTTACTTTTCAGTTACACACATAAATTTTGTCAGTTTGTCCCTGCCTTCCAGTTGGGCTTATCTAAAACAGAAAATCTGTCAGTTTTGTCAATGGTGCAAGTGAAATAGATAAAACTTTCTGCTCTAAACATGTGCCGCCATAGCTCAGTCGGTTAGAGCGTGGGTCTAATAAGCCCAAGGTCGCAGGTTCGACCCCTGCTGGCGGCAAAACTTTTTTGCCGTTTTTTTCGTTACTGCAAAAGCCTAACGAAAAAGCCTAACGAAAAAGCCTAATGAAAAAGCCTAACGAAAAAGCCTAACGAAAAAAACGGCAAAAAAGTTTTGCCGCCAGCAGGGGTCGAACCTGCGACCTTGGGCTTATTAGACCCACGCTCTAACCGACTGAGCTATGGCGGCACATGTTCAGAGCAGAAAGTTTTATCTATTTCACTTGCACCATTGACAAAACTGACAGATTTTCTGTTTTAGATAAGCCCAACTGGAAGGCAGGGACAAACTGACAAAATTTATGTGTGTAACTGAAAAGTAAATTTATTTGAGTTTCTTGTAAAAACTCAAAAACTGATTAATTCTTTAATTCAAAAACGCAAGGGTTTTTAAATTGATATAAAAGATTTTATTGATATTTTCTCCAGAATCGTAAACACATTTATGTGCAAGGACCATCCAAATAACGTGTCATAGAGCAGCACCGCTTTTGGCGTTCAAGAACCGAGACATTAAACATTAAAGTTTGTTTTGACCAACTATTGTCCCGATAATCTGGCATTTATTGTCATATGTACTAGGTTGATGCAGAAATTTCGCTTTTTTATAAACATTAAATTAAATCAAAATTCCTTTAGGTAACGATTTATTCCAAACAATAAGCACCATTGTTATCTATAACATCTATAACAACAATAAGCCCCAACGTTGCTTTAGATTGCACATCCTCTTATCGAAGAACTCTTGATTCTGTGATTGAAAGTAGTTGGTCACCCAAGTCTCGACCATTCTTAAGCTGGCAATTTGCAAGGGAATTTTGCATCGATCTGAAGAGGTGAAAAAAAGTTGGTGATAAGTTTGGACTATATCGCGCATGCGGTAAGACCTTCCATCTTGATTCCTCTAACTCCATACAAGAAGTTTCTGAGCCGGCGCGTTGTCACGGAGAAAATTGACAGTGGAAGGATTTAAGCCCTTTTGCCCCAAACTTGGTCAATCTTCTTGAACTGTTCAATAAAACAAGGTAAATCAACTGTTTTTCCGGCTCGAATAATTCGAAATAAACAGGCCTGTTGATTACACACAAAGTTAGGAAAAAAGAAATGGTTAAGAAAAAAGAAATGACCTCCGATCTTCTTTTCATGAAAGGAAAATCAGTGAGCTCGCTCGCTCGCCCTTTATCAGTTGTTTCCTTTCACCATGAACGATGGCGATGAGATCAATTTTCGCGATGCTACTCTAATTGGAAATGGAGCCTTTGGATGCGTATATCTCTTTCGGAATCCGTGAGTTTCTAAATAATAAGATCAGATTTCTATATTAACTCTGACATTTTGTTGAGCTTTCGTTCTATGTACTACCCATTAACTATCATTTTGCTTTTAGGAGTCTCCAACTAGAGATATTTACTGGAAGCTCTTGGTTAGAAAGCATACATCTCTCCTAAAGAGGCACTGGAAAGGATTCGAACCTCCATCTCTAGATCCGCTCTACCATTAAGCTCTACCAACGCTCTACCATTAAGCTAGCGACACTATGTGCGAACCCTTAAGAGAAAGTCTCATATGCCCAGTGTTTTGCCAAGAATAGTAGAATATAAAATATAAATAGAATGGCCTAAGTCCAGAGATCGATTCCCAAAACTCATTTCCAGAACGTTTGTGGTCAAAGTGATGCAATGTGAGGGAGACAGATTTCAGCAGGCGACAAAACGCAAATACTCTCAAGCTGAAGGCGAGATTTTAAAGAAGTTAGATCATCCAAATATCATTCGATCATTTCGAACCCTCGAGATTCTTCATCATGATCAAATGTCTTTTGCGATTGTGATGGAATTCTGTGAGCTGGGATCATTGGATCAAAGTAAGCAATCTCAAAAGAGTATGAATCTTCTAAGGAAAACCGCTCAAAGAAGCAGATAAACCTATGCTAGATAAGCTTGTTAAGTGGGTTGGATTGATCCGGATCGACTTTTCTAAAAACTCATTAAACCAGAATCGGAGGTCAATGAACCGAAAACTAGAGAAAGAGGGTGAACCGGGAGTTTCAAAAATAACGAATCAGTTTGGACCCTTAACAATGAGACTAAATTTGTCAATTGTAACCTTTATGAAATCAATTATAGTCGTCTTTACACCAAAATACATTTACACAATGAAAACGGTGGTTGAATGGAGCACACAACTCTTCTCGGCTCTCATTTATTTACATGAAATGCATCGTCTCACCCATCGCGATGTTAAGCCCGAAAAGTGGGTCTCTTTTCGCGAATTCATAAAACATAAAAAGACAAAAAAGACAACCGGAAAACGCACAATAAAAGAGCTTTGAATGGAAGATAAAAGAGTTGAGTCAACTACTGTAATTCATCCACTCTCACAATTCTTTTAAGTTCAATATTAGCATCCTTGTCACGGGCGATTTCATTCTAAAGCTCGCCGATTTTGGGACAGCAAAGAAAAACGACAACACTCGCATTGGATCTTTTATTGGAACGACTAGATACATGAGTCCATCAAGAGATCGGGATAATGTTGATCCATTTGATATGAGTCGAGCCGTGGTGAGTCATTTTAAGACACTAACATTAAATCAGTAGGCCGTTTCTTCTTTTAAGTGTTTTAATTCAGAGAGCTTAAGATCATTTCATCAAAAGGTGTTCAGATTTCTAACAAGAACGATATCTACGCGATGGGGTTGGTCTTGTGGGAACTTATCGAAAGAAAGTAATCTCCTCACCTAACTCTATGCTCTGTTTCATTTAGAAAATCCCTACTCGATTATGATACACGAAGACAAAGCTTTGATTTGGTGAAATTTCGTCATCACGTGCACCGGGATCAATTGCTTCGAATTGTGGCGCCGAATTGTGGAAAAGAGATCCAGAAGATCGTCATGAAATGTACAGAGTTTCGTGATGAAGTAAGACCGAGCGCGAAAATGGTGCTCCAAGAATTGAAAAGGATCAATAAGGTTAGTATTATCAGAAAGCATCTTGGGCTCTCTTATAAAAAGTTAGGGAAAAGATTCGAACCTTTATTTCTGGATCTCGAGACCAGCGCTCTACCATTAAGCTACCAGCATTATGTGCAAAACCTCAAGAGCAAGTTTTATATGTCCGGTGGCCGATCCGAGAGACAGAGACCCGTTCTTTGTGCCCTGGTCTATCCAATATTTCTGAGGATTGATCGGCATATTATCTAGAAAATGTGAATCGAATATTGAGGCCATTTTTCTAGGGTGACCGGTTCCTTCAGGGCTTGGATCCTTTGCCAAAGGTGGTTGATGAGCTAAGGCACCTTATTCGGCCGATCGGTTTCAACAATCAACAGAATCAAGTGGCGATTGGTGAGGAGACAACCGGAATGGCCATGCTGCCACCCACAATATCAACCTTTGCTTTACCAACTTTTTGCGTAAGTTTTTTCTTGTAAAAATTTCTAATTGATAGAACCGGGTATTTGTTATAATTTTGGCTTCATGAAGGGTTTATTGAAGATTAGTTTAGCCCGAAGAAAATACCGACGAATCATTCAAGAAATTTGGTGTCGATGAATCGCTACCAAAAACTCGAAATCAAAAGAAAAGCACCAGGCGTCTACGGCAACGATTTGATGGTCTCTTTATCTTGGACAGGAAGCACTACAAGATCATTCGGAATCTAGTGATTCTGCTTTGTGTGCTGATGCTGGTTGGATCAATTGTGATCCGTGAAATCCGTTCGACACCAAACGTGAACGGTTTGTTTGGATGCACCTTGTTTTTCTGTAATCTGCATATACGGCCTCTTTTCATTATACTTTCCTCAACTTATTGTTTATCTTGAAGTATTAATCTTTCCCTTCATTGAATTGGCATTAAGTATTTAGATGGGTCAATGGCGCAACCACCCACTACAGGCAACGGGCTGCGACCACCGGCACCGCAAGTACCATCATCTACGATCCCGCCAACACCACCGCCAACACCAGGACCAACCCTGCCCTCAAATTTCCCGCCTATAAGAAGTATAACATTTAAATTGCATAAAGCCTTCCACAAATCGACTATTGATAAAGAATCCTTTGGTACTTTTGGTATCCCCCGCGAAACTCGTGCTTGGGGTGCATAACGATATTGATACAAATGAATAAATGAGGTTTTCATTTGAATAAGCAACCGGTTTTTGTATGGAAATTTGAGGATATAACCGAGAAGTACTAATCCTTTTCTTATAGCTGAACCTCCAAGTCAAATCACCACAATCACTGATGAAGAAGGGACAGAGCCACTCATCTTCTCGCAAAAGGTTTCAAATCAATCAACAATTATTGAGAAAATTTAGATCCATCGTAACTCGGACGGTGAGTGCTTTGAGTACTCGTGTCTGGGTTGCCCGGGTGGTGGTTGTTGTAACGTGCTTGTAAACCCTTGCCCGATGAGTAACGTACTTTTCAATCCCGGCAATAACCCAATAATCTACAAAAACTCGAATGGTGATTGCTATCGGAAATTTTGCAATGGGCGTCCAAGTGCATTATGCGATCGACCTATTGTTTTATGCATCGATGCGGCAATCTACGTTGGCAGAAGGAGATCTCGTTCATTTCGATCAGTCTACTCTATCCATGATTAGTGATCTAATGGAATCTCATCAATCTATGGCCTCTATTTTTGATAAATTTTTTTTATCATCCAAATGTTTCTCATTATAACAAGTATAACAATTGAAAGATGGAACTAGTAAAGAGAAATTAGGGATCAAGATTTGCTGCTCAGGAAATTTTCTCGTTCATGTCTAGAGAATCTCATGATGAATCAAATAAACTAGGCCTATCCCCGTCCGTTTACAACGTAAGAAGAGTTATCATTGAATGTTTTCAACATTCATAATTTGAAATTATTACATTCAAAAGTAAAATCCGGAAACATTTATTAAACGGTGCACAAATAGGCATTTCTAAAGTAACAATTGATTGCCACTCATTTTCCACTCGATGGATCGATTGCTTCACAGCCGACAAAATGCTTGCAAGCGGGTTCAAACCGGTAAGGTAAAGAACGGAATGCAAGCATACTAACCATTAGGTCACCAGCTTAACTTTTCAAAGCTGCGCAAAAGCAATTTGACTATCCATGATCGAAAAAATCCATGCTTAAAAATTCCGTCTAAATTTTGGAGCTGAATGTGCTGAATTTCAACATGTCACAAACGACCTAGATATTCGGAATTAGCGCAAAAAACTACACCAGAAAAACGATGTCTAGGCTCAAAAGCCAGGTGTAAATCGAAAAACATCTCTAGTAAGATGATTTTGGTGCTTTTCGATTGAATTGGTTTTTATCAAGTAAAATATGGACTTTAGTTTCGGAGAAATGAACAGTCTAATCGAAAAATCCGATAATTTGACCTAAACGATCCAAAGAAAGTAAAGATTTCGTTATTCAACATACATTTTTAGACTCTATCAAAACACAATTGGATCGAGATTCCAATCGAGACTTATCTTGCAACATGTGATCTAGATTGGACTAGTGGCGATGAATGGTATTGTTGTTTATTGCATTTGTCCAGAATGTGGATAAATATCCTTCAATTAAACAACGAATTCAAAAACATGGTTTTCTCAAATGCCATCCGATGAATTAAAGTTGTTTTCGATAAACTTTTCTCGGCTAATCGGAAACGGAACCTCATAAAATGAAATCTAAAAGATATATAGACGACACTTCTTGTGCAATAACTTAAGAAGAAATGTAATACCTTCATGGTGGCTGCCGAGTTGTCGAATTGTACGCAATAGTGGGGTGCAGAGAAGATGTCGACCTAAAGCAAAAAGTTAAGTCAAATCATTTCAACTTTCAATGTTAAAAACCAAACATTACTATTTTGCGGTTGGCGAAGAACCTGTGTCCGTCTTGAACGACTTGAAGAGCGCGAGCCATGAGATGTTCATCCGCTCGCAGAAGTTCACCACATCTTGTCCAAAAAACGTACGCAACTCCACGGGAGGAGACCGAAAAGAGGTATCCAGTTGAACGTGCCTCGGAAACATTGCCGAATGGCCATGACTTTTTGGCCAACCTAATAGCTACTCCAACGAAAACATGAATATGTATACCCTTGCCTTTGACCTTTTTTCATTTGCCGCTTGCATTGCGATGATTTTCACAATTGTGACCTCACGTGGTAGAATCCTAAAGCAACAAATTAATGCTCTAACCGACAATTAACTAGGCTATCAAAACACTCACTTGTTATACGTCAAGGTTACACTGCACTTTGTTTCGGGGACCTTAGCGATATTCAGGAAGCTTTCAGGGTACCTAAAATCACAGCAGTTCCTCCATGCTAGATTATAATGATCATAAAGATTAAATACTCACTTGATTTTGTAGCAAAACATGAGCGAGATGGTTTCGATATTCTGCTGGCCACGATCAACATAGCCGCCCAAAAAGATGAAATTGGCGTCAGGTGGAAAAGTGGTCTTTTCGAAGATGCGCAAGAGTCGGGATACTAAAAAGCAACAACAATTAACTGAGTACTTTCAAATAAGCATACCTCTCCATGGATATCCTCGCAAACAACAATTGGTGGCCCAACTTCGGTGAGTGATGGTTGATGCATAAAAACATTCTTTGCGAGGCAACACAGAGACTTCAGCTCGTCTTCTGAAACCTAAACAAAACAATTAAAATGAAGCCTTCTGAAGAGTTTCCGAAGTGAAGACGTATAATTTTTCTCAATTTTGAGCGATCTAAAGCGTAAAACTATAAGGAGCTGGCTGATTGGATTCGAGAAATGCGAGCGAAGAAAGTGCGAGTGACTTGAAAAATTATTGTGACATCACGTGGTAGAATCCTATTCGATAAAGTTCTCGGGAAAGCAAAAAGCACTCACGCATGCCGTCAAACGTCCTCCGATGATTCAAATCTTGAGAAGGCGGCTCATCATGTCGTCGATGTCGGCTTGCCCCATATTGATAAGAGTTCCGATCAGCTTTGAATAGATGATGCCATCTAAAGAGTTTGAACTTTCTTTCAATACGGATAAATACAAATTGCGTGTTTGAAGATGGTATTTTGAATTTTGTAAACCCATAAACTACATTTACCCTAGTAGGGTTTATGATGCATTACGATGCCATTAGAAAGTTTTGATCTTATGCCAGAAATCTCTTGGTAGTGACCCATATGGTGGTGGTGACCATGGTGGTATGAAAAATTTCTTGTATAGGGGTCATGATATGGTAAAAATCAGGACAATATATTAAAAAATTCCCACCCCAAAAAACCAGTTTTGCACCATACCTACCATAAATACTCTAATAGAAGAGCACCGCCCCCGTACACTCGCGTAGTCGATACTTTTTTCGAAAAGATCATTTTTTTCAAAGCCTCATAATTTTTTCCAATCGCACTTTTTGTTTTAGCGTAATGCTTCTTATTAAACAAATTCTCATTTTTATCCCTAGCTTTTACTTTGATGAATTTTGTAGAGCTTAGACTTAACTGCTCCTAAATCTGATATTTCTACAATTTGGTTCATTTATATATAGTAACTTTATCTTTAGTGTTCGCTCCATTTCTTATTGCTACTCATTTTAGGTAATTTCAATATGTCGTCCAAGAGGAAGAAAAACGACAATTCGGACGAAGAAAGGTATTTAAAAAATAAAATTTATTGTATATTATGCTATCGTTTTTTAGTGATGGAGTCAATTGGGAGAAGGAGTATTGGAAGAAGGTTGAGCAGCTGACAGAGCTGGAGCAAAAGCTTGAAACGAAGGACGAAGAGCGGAAGGAAATGGCTGAGAAGAATAGAGAGCTGGAATGGAAATTGGTATGTGCTTTAATACTATAGATTCTTGATAAAATGCCAATATTCTAGAAACATGTCAACGATGAACTCCTTCGATCCAAGTCCAAGTCAGGGCTAAGTGCGAGAGGTGTTATCGAGTGGCTTGAGAAGTTTGTGAACTTTTCTGATTAGTTTTTCGTCGTTTTGAAATATTATAATCTAAGCGCTACTAAACACATATGCTTCTTTCTAGAAGCTATAAAAGATTTGATATTTGATTTATTATAATTTGGTTTAGTTTAACTTTTAAGGCCTCCTTAGCAATTAGATTTAAATTCTATATAATTTTCAATTTCTTAAATTTTAGAAAACAGCGAACGCCGGATTCTGTCAGACGGGGTGTCCTACACGACCGATGGAAATGGATTTTCGCGAATGATCCTACATTCTGCAATGAAGTTCGCTCTTACGATTCTCGATACACTGCTCAACGAGTTGCAAAGATAGTTGGCAAGATTCTCTTCAATACTGCCGCCGATGTACAATCATTCGACTTGAGAAAAGGACTTGAGATCCCAAGCGAGTATTATACCACTGATCAACAGGATGTTCTTAAAGCGGTTTGTGCTACTATTCCGTGTAACTTTTCTACTGAATAAAGTTTTGTTTTGATTTGTCCGAATCCCCCGTTGAAAAATCTCATCGAATCATGGTGTTTTGGGTGTTTTTATAAAGAAAATAGATCGGAAAAAGAAGTTAAACAACGAGATGTGAAAATTAGTGTTTATGAACCCACACGATTTTATCGCATTCCCGCCGCACAGCTTTTCCTCTGTGTGCTCTCCTTTGATTCAGATTCAAATCTTCTCAACCCCTTTCTCGCTTTTCTCCGATACATTACACGAACAGGGCTCATCCAAATTTTGTTAAAGGCCCTCGTTTTGCGAATCTTCTTTTTTTGTGTTCTTCGTGGACTGGATTAGGATTTTTGCAACCATCGTTTGTCTTGCTTTTACAGCAAAAATTTTTTTGCAAAAACGAGATGTTTTTAAGCCAAATTATACCTTTTTAGTGCTAAAATAAAACCAATACTTGCAAAAACTCAAATTCTATTCTTTGAGCTTGTTTTCCTCTTCTCACTTCCTTTTTATCGTGTTTTTACACGGTCGTTTTGTTTTTCTTGACGGGGAGCTGTCGTCTCATATCGTGCCCGCATAAAATTTTCTTTCCGCCCGTTGACACTAAACTATCGGCGGGTGTTTCGAAGAAGAATTTCATAATTTTATTCACGGATTTTTTGTTGTTTTGTTTTTCCGGCAATAGTTTCTCATTTTTAGGGCTGATTTTGGAATGGCGAGGAGTGACATCAGCGAGTCGTGTTTACGGGAACGCGAGCTATGAAATCTCGGACGACCTTCAACGGCGGACAACTGCAGTGAGTTTATATGGATATTTTATGTGTCAAAGTAAAAACTCGAGCTTTTCCATATGGATATCAATAAAAGATTAGAAACTTTCACAATAAAATGAGCCAGAATTTCGCCAGCATATTAGTTTTTTCAACTTAAAATGGTTCTTTATTTTTTTAAGAGTTTATCATTTGACTTTGATTTTTCTTTTTAAAAACCCCTCTACGCGTCAAATAGTGAATCACTGATTGGATTTGCCGGCCCTTCAAGGGAAGCATTAGGGAGTAGAGAAGGCTGGGGGAAAGAGGAGTCTGGAAAATATAGAATGCATAGTGCTGCAAATGTTGTGACTTTATCTCTGAAAACTACAAAAGACTCTAATTCTGTCAAATGTTTAGCCCAATGTAATTCATTTTGTCTAATCAACCCGTTCATGCGATAATTCATTTTTATTCCAGGTACTTGAAAGGCGGTACGATATTCGGGATCGGGCTCACCGTGCCGCTACGATAATTCAACGCGCCTACAGACACTACAAGATGAGTTCGAGGTTTAAGCAGGTTGGGATTAAACAATCTATTTTTTATCTATTTACTTACAAATTTAATTGTAAAAAAAAGTTATTAAGGCTTTAAATATACATAGTAAATAATTCAAGCTTTTTAGATGACGAACATTCCCAAGGAGCGAGTTCGCATTCCAATGGTTTCACTACTCCAGATCGTACAAGGTAGGCCGTTCTTTGTTCTTAGTTGTAAAAAAAGTTAAATTCTTGGTCGTGATCTTTTCAATTACCCACGTTGTGCAAGCTCTATTCATTTGGAAATCTAAATCCCCGTGTTTTGTGTGTAAGCAAGCCCGTTAACAAGACGATCCCTAACGGATAGAGGAAAGAGAGGCAGCTTTCCGATTGGCTAGTTATGATGAGAACCGGCCTAGTTTTCTCGTTCAGATCGCTTGTCTCTCCTCGATTTTTTCATACGGCTCTAAGTGATTACGCAACGGTCTATCCACTCATTTCCATTTTTCTAGAAAAATTTGAGTTATTGTTTGAAAGAACTGTTTATGAAAATGATTTTGAGTTGTTATTATTTTAGATATGCACCAACGACATCATTGAGCGCCCAATTGCGAACCGATCGCACTACTCATTCAATGGTTAATGTAAGTTTTGGACTGGAAACTCTTGGAAAATATATCAGAGTCGTTAGATTTTAGTCAACGTTTTATTTTTGACTTTACTTGCCTAATTTTCTTTATTTAGGATCAATCACGAACTCGAAGTCCTCCATCTCCGTCACCGAGAGGCCGACAGGAGTACAATATGATTGGTGGGTGACTTTACAAAACGTAAAAAAGGTCTCTCAAACACTTTTTCTGGCATAATTTAACCTACTGATTACGTTTCTGATCAAATTGGAGTAAAATTAAAAAAAAAATTTTCTCCAATAGTCGATGGCTTGGGCTCCATATAGTGATGTACACTATAGAAGCACGCACTTTGAAGCCCCGAAACTCGGCTTAAAACGCCTTTTCCCAAGTTCTCGTTGTGTTTTTCGGAATCTACACATAAAACTACCCCAGAAAAAGTGGTCTTGTAAAAAAAAATTGACCCCCCCCCCGCCAACTACCTTAGTACCAAAGTTTTTTAGCAATTTGGCACAAAGTTTTTTTTGGAAACCTTATATATGTGGTTACATTTTTAGATGAAGTCGTCGCCGTCGCCTTCGTCGTCCTCGAAGCCGCTCAAGAGGAAGAAAAAGACAAAAGAAGGTATTAAAATAATAATGTAATTTATTGATATCATGCTATCGTTTTTAGTGATCGAGCCCGTTCGGAGGAGGATCGAAAGAAGAATACTGAGCTCAAAGAGACGGTAGAAAAGTTGGAGAACAAGAATAAACAGCTTGAAAGGGAACTGGTATGCTATTTAATACTATAAATTCTTGATAAAATGTCAATATTCCAGACAGAAGTCAACGGGGAAATCAAACGATTTAAATCAATGCTAAGTGCGCGATGTGTCATCGAGTGGTTTGAGAAGTTTGTGAACTTATTTTCTGATTACTTTTTCGTCTTTTTCAAATATTATAATCTAAGTTCTACTAAACATATGCTTCTTCCTAGAAACTACGAAAGATTTGACATTTGATTTATTATAGTTTAGTTTAGTTTAGTTTAACTTTTAAGGCCTCCTTGACAATTAGATTTAAATTCTATAGAATTTTCAATTTCTTAAATTTAGGTTCCATTTGCATATGGAAGAAACCATGGATAAAACGTCATATGAAGAAACCATGGATAAAACGAAGTCGCAGGCAAATGGAACCACCTTTGCGCCTCGACAAACCTCCCGCGAGTTGCCCAGCGCCGCTTTCCCAATTTCAATGCCAACGATTTAACAATGAAAGTGAAAGGTCTAGTTCTGGATATTTACGAGAAGACTTCCGGTCAAATCCACAATTCGTTTCTCGGTCCTCGTTCGCGTCAAATTGGAAATCGACAGACATTCAAAGGGGGTTGAAATCATCGAAACAAGATATAGCACTGACGAAGTCAAGTTTTGGAAGACCCTTTGTGAGCACATTGGTTGTACTTTTACTCTTTTGCTGTGATTTATTAAGAGCCCATGCCATATTTTTACGGAATAAAATAGTGCTTGGTTTGTCTTAAGATCTGGCCAAATCCCTAATTGAAAAATCCCATCAAATCATACCGTTTTGGGTGTTTTTACAATGAAAAAATCGGAAAAAGAAGTTAAACAGCAAGATGTGTAAATTGGGAGAATGGGCTGTCCTAGAAATGCTTATAGTGCTTATATACTACTAATCACAATAAACGAAACAGATAGTGATTGTTGCATTTGTTTATTATGAATCTCATTATGCCCTCTCATCTCAACGTTTAGCAACTGAAGTTTGTGGGCGGGGCCTGTTGTGCGCAAAAGACGTTTTTCCACGTGTGCGCAAAGGTCGTTACGGTACTGTCATGGTCCCGAAATTTTTACGCGTAATGACCCTTGAAGCATAAAAATGGATAAATGAACCAAAACGCTTAGTTTTGAATGAACGAGAAGTTCTCCATTCTACGAAAAATTTTTGAGGAGCATCAGTTTGTGGCCCTTAAGAGGCCCGTTGGGTTGGGTGTTATAGCTTGACGAAGTCATTCGCCTCTAATCCGTCTCATCGTCCTTGGGCTGGCCAGATTTGTGCTTTGGAAGGAGAATCGGTTGAATGTGCGGGACAACGGAATGTGACATCGGAATCCTTGTGGGAATGTGACGCCATGCAGCAGTCTCTCGAGCTCCTCGTCGTTCTTCACAACCAGCATCAGATGTCGTGGACTAATAGTGGCCTTCTTGTTATCACGAGCTGCATTGCCGGCCAATCGAGGATTTCCGCGACGAGATACTCCGGCACAGCGGCGAGGTAGACGGAAGCGCCTCCACCGATGCGCCCTCCATATTTGCCTTTCTTGAGCATTCGGTGAATTCATCCGATGGGGAAGATGGTTCCGGCCCGGGTTGTCCTTGATTGCGCCTGCTTCTTTCCTTTTCCATATCCAGTCGTTTCGCTTCTCTTCGGGAACCGCGGAGTTAAGGCTAAAATTAAAAAGGCTCAGTTATATAGGGTCTAGTGCGAGGCGGCGGGGTTTAACTTGCCAATGGCAAATTCAACGTATTTCTATAGTTTTTCATTGCAAACGTGACAAACCAATGAATTCTTTAACCTGTAGAACTTTATTGCATCGCTTGCTTGTAGTTTTTGTTCTTAATTTTACACAAATTGTCAAAAATAAGCAAATTTAACGAGGAAAATGTAGATGAAGAACATTAGCCCTTTGATTGAATTTCAAAGCAAAACACAACAATGATGACCATATTTGAAAAATTGAAAATATTTTTTCACAAATAACGAACTAAATCAACAGATTTATCATACCCGGGTTAAAAGGAAAAACGATCAAGTAGTAAAAACTTAACGATTATCTAAAACATACAAAACCAACAATTAACATGTCACAAACAAGCAACTCTCTTCAACAAAAAGCTTCAAAGCCAAACCGACCATCTGGAAATTTCTAAATAATTTCTTTTTAAATAACAAAGGCATGAAGTTAAAGATAGTTAATAATACAGAAACAAAAATCAATTAACCAAAATATGCAAGATTAACAATTAGTGTGATTAACCATTTGGGTTCTATTATAGGGATGGGGGTCTATTTTTTTTCATACTCTCTCCAGGGTGGGGTTCAATTACCGGAAATGCGGTAAAGCTATTAATCAGGTTGATTTTTTGTAGGCTTTGAGAAGTAGGACTCAAATACCTATGACGGAGTTTCCGAAAACTTATTCTATATTCTATTGTTGATGTTCTTTCATTTTCAAACAACGCTTGAATCTTTCTCTTTACAGACAGTGGCAGTGTCTGTTTGTTTCCCTACTCCAATTGCAAGTGGCATCGCGAATCTCTACCGCTGGCTTCCGGAAGACTTCTTTGCAATAGGTTCCGGTGCGTTCACTAATAGTAAATATGAGATTTCAGTTTTCGGCACGATATTCTACTCGATTTGTCTCCATTCAATCGTCAACTGTTTGATTGTGATCTTTAGCGCAAAAACCTATAGACAATTTTTAAAGAATTTGGTGCTTCGATTCGGTGGTTTTAACGGTGTCACGCCTGAACCCATTTGACGTCTGCCATCAATTCAACAAGTTTCTTCGATCCCAATTTCCCAACTTATTGCGAAAGCTCGAAGGGTTTGAATCTATAAAATCTATTGTTTGGGTTTCGACCTTTTCTCTAAAATATGATCTTCACCAAGTAAAGATTTTCGTTATCAACAAAGAATCAAGAAATATTTACCGACAAAAAGTTGTGACGAGAACTTTTTCAGCGAATTGTCAATTTGTCCCCTATTTCAAGTATATATGTATGTATAGTTTCACTGAATTTTCTTATTAGAATAAGGAGCAATCCATGAATAAGAACCGTGAAGTAAAGGAAACAATAATCGTTTTAAAAGCTTTAACTTAACTGATGAGAATGGATGATCTAGTCTTATCTCTAAAATCGTTTTAGAGAAATTTCTTCAAGTTTCCAACGTAGAATGCAGTGACTTCCTTTAGCCTCAAACGTTTGTTTTCTTTGTAGTTAGAATATGGTTTAGGCAGTATTTGCGGCGATTAAATTTGTCTGATAAGAGGCACAACTGAGGTCTTATCTACCCCTGGAGAGACGTATTGATCATGTGAAAAGCATTGATTCTTTTTCCTTCCCTTTCCCTTCGTTTATTTCAATGCAACTTAGTTTTTTCATGTTTTTATATTTGCTTTATTAAACACTAAATCCCTTCAGATCTTCATTTCTCTCAGTTTTTCAGACATCTTGAATCAATTTATAATAATAGATTATATTATACATTTTATATCACATATAGATAGACTATATTAGGTTCACAAGTTGAACGTGCCTTCTATTTGTTAAGTTTTATAAGTTTTATGTTATCAAGCTTTATGTATGTATATTTAGGCTTTGATCAATTCTGCTGATAGATGATGGAGCGGCGGAAACGAAAGGAAGACGACGATCAGAATCCTTTAAAGAATCGTCAATTATCGACCGAACCAAAAAAAAGAGACTTCGCGAAAGGTTGCAAATCATTTTGAGGGCCCAACTAGGGACCATTGCGGATTTAACACCTCGAATCGGGTTTGAATGTATGAGTATTATGAGTATGTAGTATTTAACAACTAGTAATGACTAGTATGGAAGTCCAAACAATAGATTTTATAGATTCTATATCAGCTGTGATATAGCTGAGTTTTTCGCAATTATCAAATCGATTTTTCGCGAATCTAGATGCGAAATCAAATGATCTGCAAATTCTGAAAACTGTACAATAGTGTGCCATAATTGTCAAGAGTGCGCCATAATTGTCGCAACCAGATAAAGTTCTGATTTTAAGGCAAACAAGAGCAAAAAAAAACAAATTTTTAACTGAATAACATCTATTGTACATTAACAATTATAAAAGAACTATCAAATATGTAAAACTACGGTAATTTTTTGCTATTAGTGCATTTGAGAACGTCTTGTTGAAGAGGCACGCACTCTACTGTCAAGACTATCAAGTTCAACAACTCCTGTAGCACTCGATTCGAGCAAATCCACATCACCCTTATCTACTAAAAGAAAGAACACTTTCTCTTTTCTCTTTTCTCTTTCTCTAGAAAGCAACTAGATGAAACTTGTGAAAAGTTAAATAAAAAATTTTAGTGGTTTCTGAATTCAATGGTGTTGGAAAGACTTTTGTTCCCGATGGATTGATAGCCGGGAATCCAGATGATTTGAGCATTAAGAATAAACCCCCTTTCGATCCCGTCGTCTTTCTACTTTGTGCACTTGCAATTGTGGTTTTTATGATTTCTATTTATATGATCATTTCGTTAGATGATATTTGATCTGTTCATCGTGCGTAAACATTCATACGTAACCCTCATACGTAAACATTCATAATTCCCTGATGTTCACAATTCATCGCAATAGGAAAGAGCGTTCAGAATCATGCTCACAATATCTGCCGTTAATTCTATATTTCTCCTATTCTCAAGTTAAGCATTTGGTGCTCATCAAAACTTCAAATTACATTTTGCTATGTGCAACTCATTTCCCTATAAGAGACAAATGGTTTGTTGTTTTTGTGCTCATTGATTTGATTGATTAATAATAAATGTGAAACTGAGATAAAATCTTTGCAATTAAACCAGAAGTTCGAAAAATCAAAGAAATGATTTCATATCTCAAACCGAGTGATCGTTAAATTCACTCAGTTCGCTAAGTTCTTTCTTTTTTCAAAGTTCATTCACTTGACTCATTTAGAAAAATGGTCGTAGTCGCCATAGTCGCCTTAATATTATCAATTTGAATTCGAAGTTATTCAAGGTTTTTTTCAAACCGGGACTATAAGCTAATTATCAAAAAATAGAGTTATGGAATGATAAATTTGGGGAAGTGAAAAATGAAATGACATGCTAGTACACTTTTTTTTGAAATAATCATGATTTGTAGTGACTATTGGAATTGATACGGTCAATGGCTTGAGGTTTGCGGGTGATGATTGTATCTATTAGGGATTTTATCTATTAGGGTGATGGGAATGAAACCAGCGCTCGCATATCTTTCCAAAAATAAAAGGATTTCAAGCCTCAGCCAATAAGTGTTGTTTACTGTTCGAAAGTTCTGAATCTCCTTTACAAAACAGTGCAGAAAGATTGATTTTGAATTGGATTGATTATTGGGAACCTGGGTGTTAAAAGTAATCGCATGTCGAGTCTCAACCTGCGCCTGCTGGCAACTATCCTTTGATCTTTTCGCTCACGGATCTTTTCGCTTGAAATTTTTCCAGTATATTAAGAATATGCATTACTCAAAAACGACCAGCTTATAGATTCTATCTATAGGCATCCCTTTTTGGGAACTTCTCAAACCGAGGTAAAATTTGAGGCAAGTCTGAAGGTTGCTTTATGGAAACAAATGAAACGGCTCCGTTTTCGTTCTTCAGGATGGCGCAAGCTGCCCCAAGTCAGAAAGATCGATCGATTTTGTGAAGAACAACCTACACTGGAATATTTTTCCTCATGCACCGTAATCCCTGAACGGTGCCCCTTCTAACTATCACTTGTTCTTTTCGCTAAAGGATTTCTTATGTGATAAAGAGTTCAAAGATGAGAGCGAACTCGAGGACGGATTGAACGACTATTTTCGCTCGCACTCGCTTGAGTTTTACGAACGAGGGATTAGCAAAATGCAAAAGCAAAACGTTGGAGAAGAGTTAGAAATTCAGCTGGAATATCATTTGTTTCTATGTGTTGAAAATAAATAAATCAAAATCTCTGGGCTCTTATGGGACAACCTGATATCATTGGGTTTTATAAGATGAGAAACAAATTATTGGGATAGCAAATGACATTTGACAGCAGCTCAAAGATGGTACAGGTTTGATTCAATTTCTTTGCTCTAATTTTCGCTACCCGTAATCATCAAGAGTCATCGAAAAGCGCTCATCTTGGATTCTTCTCCGAGATTTTCGTGTAGGCGGCGACGATTTTCCTAGTGATGCACCGACCGTAATCACTTTACACGCGATAAACAAAAAAGTTCAACAATTCCATTTGTTCCAAGTTCCATCCGAAAGCGGTCTCAAATCAACCAATTATCCAAAATGGGGCAAGAAAACTGAATCTTCAACATTTCCCAAGCAAAATTAGCTAAATTCAAAAAAGTTCAGGTAATAACCAGAGAATTGTACAGAAGGAAAAAGGAAAAACAACAGTCAACTATTACCAGCATATACTTTTATCTGCTTTTGTTGATGAGAATATTGTGAAAATTGATCACCGAACTTTTTGTTCTCTTTTCGCCCAATTAGCTTCGATTATTTTAGAAATCCTCAAGAAAATATGTTTCCTTTAACATTTCTATTCCCATTTCTATTCCCATTTCTACATAAAGGCGCCGTCGGAACTTTTCCTGGATTGTAGAATACGGGCTTTAGTCTCAAACCAGCCGGTTGTTAAACCGATTTCGACCCGCAAAAGATGGAATCACGTCAAGTCAAGGAATAGTCAAGGAGTCTGGACGCGGTCACTAAAGGGGTAGACTTAGTATTTTATTGTCAATTGGATTCTCTAATGTGCTAGGATTGTCTGTATTTCATTGTTTCTATGACCACCAGCGGTTATCGTGCAGATTTTCTGTGCTCAACAACCGATTTAGCTAGTTTTATTTTCTGTTTTACAATCCTGATAAAATATTATTGAAAACTTTAAACTGAATTGGTTATTGGAGAAAAACTAACAGAAAAAGTTGGACAAAGAAAGAAATGAAGGAGTTTAAAATAAGTGAACGTGAACGTGAACGTTGAAGGTTGAACGTGAACGTGAACGTTGAACGTTCAACATGAATGTGAACGTTCAACATGAATGTGAACGTTCAACATGAATGTGAACGTTGAACGTGAACGTTGAACGTGAACGTGAACGTTGAACGTGAACGTGAACGTTGAACGTGAACGTGAACGTTGAACGTGAACGTGAACGTTGAACGTGAACGTGAACGTTGAACGTGAACGTGAACGTTGAACGTGAACGTGAACGTTGAACGGAACGCGAACGTTGAACGTGAACGTGAACGTTGAACGTGAACGTGAACGTTAACGCGAAAGATTTCCAAACAAACAAATGACAATTTTCTAATTTACCGTTCAACTATTCCTCGATTTATGAACAAAAACTTTCGGTTTTCGTTCTCCGATCATTTAAGTGGCCATCTTTTCCGAAGAATCACTTGAATTTCGACAATCTCCTCGTCGATTTCCCTCCACCCGACGAGGCGTCTCTTCATTCCCTCAACGCTTCTCATCATCACCTCCAAATCCCCGCTTTTCCTCACAAAATACCCAATCGCCCGCGTCTGGACTTTCTTTTGAAAAGTGGACAATATCCGCTCGAATTCCCCAAACTCTTTCAATTTCGGCTCATCTTTCTCGTAAAAGCACAAGTCGAGAAACTCGACCTCATCAAGCGATCCGGCTCTCCATTCCAACAGATACATTTCAAATTCCTCATCATTGGGCATGGCTCCGAGGATCTCATGTAAATTCTCGTCGATCATCTCGACACAATTTCTATTCAGGCGATATTTGAGCATCAGGAGGTCAGCAGAAATAGTCGCGTGTTGTCTTATTAAGACTCTCATTGATTCGAGCATCTTTCCCTTCTCCCCATAGTGAAATTTGATAGAAATTGGCGCTTGTTTGACTTAAAATTTGAAAATCGGGTTCCCAATTCAGGAACTCATAGATTTTACAGCCATTCAGCTGAGGTTTCTCGAATATTTTCCGATTTTTCTCTACAGAACCTCCAAAAAGCTTTAATTTATCGGAAACCATTGGGCAAAAGTGGTCAAATACATCAATAAAGCATCACTGATCACTCGCATTCTTGAAACAATGCCAATTCTCGAGAAAAACTTCCTTCTTTTAAAAAGATCCGAGAAAGTTGCCGGTATATCCTCGATTGAGGTGTAAATTCCACGGACAA
>CAUEEP010000457.1:0-12191 GCA_958450365.1 Mesorhabditis belari | reverse complement strand
TTAATACAGTGCTTCAAATTCTTAAACGCAACATCTAAAATAGCGGATTTTGCATTTTGACCACCGCTGTCAACTATTAATCTTTTCTATTAGAAAGAGCATGTCTTAAAACCTAAATAACAGGAAAAAGAAACATACTGTAAAAAGGTAAAATTTTCAAAATAGAAACTTTTTAAGCGAATCAACTGTTTCAAATTCTTAAACGCACTATGAAAATATATTGTTATTTATCGACACAAATATAAAATCAAAGGTTACAAATCAAAACTAATAATCTGTACACGCACCAGAACGATTAATTTCATTTGAAAATGCGGTCTGGCATTGAATTGATGAGGTTTTGAAGGCAAGGAGACGTCGAGATCGCTCCCAGGCCGAAAAAATTGATGCTTTAAAGTGTAGAAACGTCTTGAAACTGACGATGATTCTTGTAGACGAGCTCCCAGGACAAGTATTTCCCCATAAATTTCCCAACAGTTTCAAATTCTTAAACGCACCCGCCTTTGCTGTTCCCATTTGAAATTTTTTCGTTTTTGTTGTGCGTATTTTTCCATTAAATTTATAATTTTTGTTCATTTTTCGGAGTAAATGGCACACGGAAAGCTGCTCACGGATTATGAGAAAGGCCAGATTGAGTGCCCGTTTGGGTATTGGCGACTCAATAAGGAGAAAATCACGCCAAAGTCAGGAGCCGATCCGACTCTGCCATGCGAGGTCTATAAAGTCCGAGTTCGTTTCTACACCAAAGAAAAAGCCAGGACCAAAACCAAAGCTTACACCGCGAGCTAGACGTCATATTGTGAACAACATCCAAGGAAAAACGATCAATGAAGTGAAAACGGAACGGAAAATCGGCTACTTCGAAGTCCGAAATTTGGCGAGCCATCGGGGAAAACGCACATATCGATCAACAATTATTGAACCTCCAGCCGACCGTATGAAGCTTTTGCACAAGAAGCTTGATTGGCCTTCGCCCGGGACTCATATGAAGATCAAAATTGGTCTATGGTTGGAAAGCCGCTTATGTTTTATTATTTTTTTGCGTTTAGGTGATCTTTTCCGATAAGAAGAAATGCGATTTGGATGGCCCCGATGGCGTTGGCTACTATTGGAGGATCTTCGACGTGATCCGATGGTGTTTGGCACTTTTGGAACTTTACAGCGGTGGTTCTATAATAACGATGGTTTAGGCCGCCTTTTTGTGCTGATGGAACGGTCGCTCTGAAGATGGTTTTCGAAGATCGGATAATTCAGATAGTATCTTCCAGCAATTGCTTATTTTGCCATTTTTGGCTCCTAAATCCAACCGTTCGGACGACTTGTTTCAATACGACAATGCGTCAATTCATCGAGCCAGAACACCCGAGACTGGCTGGGCACCCCAACAACGGCCCGCAGCTTTGAGGACTGGCCCGCTCAGTCTCCTGACCTCAATCCGATAGAAAATTTGTGGGAAATGCTTGTCCGAGCTGTCTACAGGAATCATCCGTCAGTTCAAGACGTTTCTACACTTAAAGCATCAATTTTTTTCGGCCTGGAGCGATCTCGACATCTCACCTTTTCTTTGGCCCTGGTCAATTCGATGCGAGAGATTGCATTTTTCGGAGAGGTAATCAGTTCTGGAGTGTGGACGGAATTATTTCAGTTTTGATTTGTAACCTTTGAGTTTTATATTTGTGCCGATAAAATAACAATATTTTCATAGTGCGTTTAAGAATTTTGGGAAACGGAGTTGATTTAGCAAAAAAGTATCTATTTTGAAAATTTTTACTTTTTATGGTAATAAATTCTTTTCACGTATTATTTAGGTTTTAAGACATGCTCTTTTCCTCATAGAAAAAGATTAATAGTTGTGGCGTTGGAATTGAATGCAAAATCCGCTATTTTGAGGTGCGTTTAAAATTTGAAACGCACTGTAGTATACAAAACTTATTAGCTGAGACTTTTGCGATGTTTTTATTTTTGGAAATGATATTTGAAGCGCTGGTTTCATTCCTGCAGCCCTAATACAGAACAGAGCACGTAGAACAGACAGTAAGAAATACCGTATTCTCTCTAATAATAATTTATCCCGGCATAGAAGCTGAGTTGATGACTATTTTACGGTTTTCGAAAGCTTTTACAGAACTTTTACTCTTATCTTTTTGATTTCTTCAGGATATCTATTTTTGAAAATACTTCAGAAGTCTGACATTTTTACCCTGTTTACTTTGCTTAGCTTTTTCATTACCGATTGAGAATAGGAATTCGACCTCCACGTCGACAAATTCAGGCAGGAACTATTGCCGAGTCTTTTTCATGGTCCTGGGAGATGGATGATTGGGGAAAATATAAATGAAATAGATAGAGATAAATAGAAATGGGTAAAGAGTAGGCATTCTGGCCCGGAGTTGAGTACAGTAGATCCCGAAATGGTTCCAGCTCTTGGATCCAAAAGCTTGGGCTTGAGGCGGGGATCTAGAGCTAGACGAGGCTTGGATCTAGAGCTAGACGAGGCTTGGATCTGGAGCTAGACAAGGCTTGGATCTAGAGCTCAGACGAGGCTTGGATCTGGAGCTAGACGAGGCTTGGATCTAGGAAGCTAGACAAGGCTTGGATCTAGAGCTAGACTGAGGCTTGGATCTAGAGCTAGACGCAGAGGCCAGGTTGAAAAAAACATGGACGGACAGACAAAGCTTTTTCTATATGGCGTATTCTTTCTAATAGTAGTGCATCCCGGTGAGCCGAGTTGGTGACGATTTTACGGCCGCAGCTTTCAGAAGCTCAACACTCTTATTTCCCACCAAGATCTCGTTGTCAGCTTCATTTTTCCGACCCCACACTCGATAAGGTTCCTGGCAAGTGCTTTTTTTCGAGATTTCGACCAATTTAGGGCGAAGCTTGGGCTGCACTACT
Source organism: Mesorhabditis belari (assembly GCA_958450365.1). Lineage (NCBI taxonomy): Eukaryota > Metazoa > Nematoda > Chromadorea > Rhabditida > Rhabditidae > Mesorhabditis > Mesorhabditis belari. The sequence continues at coordinate 9,296 of CAUEEP010000457.1, read as the reverse complement.
ATTAGAGAGAATACGGTATTTGGATCGATTAGAGTTTGTTGATCGTACAAACTTAATTATTTGGATCCATTAGAGTTTATCCAGTCTTTCCAGACTTTCTTCTTTATGGACCACCCTTTCTTTATAAAACCCCTCAAATCACTTTGACGATATTTTGAATGAACTCCAGGATTGAGGTGCGTTCCGCCCATTCCCATTCCCCCATCCACTCCTCCCAAGTTGGGTTTACGGTTGTGCGCGGCACCAAAAGAAGTCATAAAGAACCGATAAATGGTCAGCCTAAATACCCAAACGAATCACCAAATTACCCCCTCTTGCACTCTTGCAATCCTGTCTTTTTCTCAATTCACTCAAAAATTTGATTCTTTCTCTTTACCTGAATAAGTTTTACAGTACTCTGAGGTTTCTAAAAGGTTGGTGAAGCTACCGTAATCTCCCAGCTATCTTCATCTGCAGCTACCGTAATCCCAGCCAACTTAATCTGCAGCGATCTTAATCAGTAGCTACCGTAACCTACAGCTATCTTAATCTGCAGCTATCTTAATCTGTAGCTACCGTAACCTACAGCTATCTTCATCTGCAGCTACCGTAATCTGCAGCTACCTTAATCTGCAGCTATCCTAATCGGTAGCTACCTTAATCTCCAGTTAGCTTAATCTGCAGCTACCGTAACCTACAGCCAACTTAATCTGCAGCTACCGTAACCTATAGCTATCTTAATCTGTAGCTCCCGTAACCTACATCTATCTTAATCTGTAGCTCCCGTAACCTACATCTATCTTAATCTCAGCTCCCGTAACCTACAGCTATCTTAATCTGCAGCTACCGTAACCTACAGCTACCTTAATCTGTAGCTATCTTAATCGGTAGCTACCGTAATCTCCAATAGCTTGATCTTGCAGCTACCGTAATCCGCAGCTACCGTAATTTGTCCAATTTCCTCAAGTTTCATCTCATTCGCTGGGGAATCAAATTAAGAATTGAATGAAATCAAATTAACGAAGATTTAAAGAAAATATTACGGTAGCTTCTTAAAGCTATCTTTCAGCAAAAATTCGGCTTAGTAATTTTTCAAAAATAGGTTTAAGAAACGACTTTTAGACTACTGGATCGTACTCTTACCGTAATCTCAATCCCTGTAGGCTAATGCGTTTCCTAAAACGTATCTATTTTAGAAAAAAACCGTAACTAAACAACCACTATTGAGGAATCACACGGCTCTGTCAAAATGATAAAAAATTAGGCTGATTTGATGAAAACTAGGGGTCTGACTACGATAGTTTTGCAAAATAGGTACCTTTTTGAAACTAGATTATTATAAAGAACACAATGACTAATTCGATTAATTAGATTAGGGTTACGGTAGTCGAGTTACGCTTTAAAGACTCAGGCGGAGTCGATCGGTTGAGTCGATCGGTTGAGTCGATCGGTTGAGTCGATCGGTTGAGTCGATCGGTTGAGTCGATCGGTTGAGTCGATCGGGTTGAGTCGATCGGTTGAGTCGATCGGTTGAGTCGATCGGTTGAGTCGATCGGTTGAGTCGATCGGTTAGTCGATCGGTTGAGTCCGATCGGTTGAGTCGATCGGTCTTAAAAGAGTACTCCAAAAATTGACTACGATAGATAGCACAGGAAATAAATATTAGATCTTAAGCTGACAAGGGAAAGGCAAGCAATAGGATGGGTTTAGATGGCCCACAAAAACTATTTAAAATTCAGGTGTTAAAACAAATGAGCCTAAGCCAAAGCCAAAGCCTAAGCCTAAGCCCAAGACTAAGCCTAAGCCCAAGCCTAAGCCCAAGCCTGCCAAAGCCAAAGCCTAAGCCAAAGCCTAAGGCTAGCCTAAGCCTAAGCCTAAGCCTTAGCCTTAGCCTAAGCCTACGCACTAGTCCAAGACTAAGCCTAAGCCTGGCCTAAATGGGGTTCAGCCCAAACGCCAAATAGACTTAGTGCTAGGCGCTAGCCGCTAGCCTACGCACTAAGTCCAAGCCTAGTAAAACAAAAAGTTCTGTCAAAAAGAATTGAACTCGAGCAAAAGACGGAGCGCTCGTTTTGCATGCAAGTGCTTTTAGCCACTACGCCGCAAAGGCAGGTTTATGAAGCGTGAGAAAAACCATAAAGGCGTTCGGCATAAAGGCATAAAGGCATTCGGCATAAAGGCATTCGCTTTCTAAAGTTTCGCATTTTCACTCCTAACATTTTTCACTGCTTTCACCTAAACTTAAAACACGTATAACTTTTGATAAAAGCAATTTGCAAAAACGGAAAACAGATTCAGAATCAGCGTGAAATTCTGCGTCGAATCGTCTATGGTTTAGCTCATTTGCTCCCATTCTAGTGTTACTTTTCCCTTGTGAACTTTGCGATTACACTAACCGGTCTTTGATTCTTAAAAATTTCGAAATTTCCCGTCAAAACTCAAAAACGAATATGCAAAGCAGCCATTTCCCTTGTCATTTCCCTGTCTAATTCAAGGAATTTCCACTATTGTAAATTTTCTTTCCGAAAACCCGACCATTATCGACCCTTTTGAATACAAAAAAAAATGTAAAAAACGAGGTGATTCGGGGTCATTTCTTTTTTGTTCTTCTCTTTTCCTCTTTTTCTTCTTTTTCTTCTTTTTCTTTTCCATTTCTCGTTTTCCAACCATTTTCATTCACAGATTTACGAATTTTTCTCTAGTTTTTACCAGAGAAACCCTTGTGATTCAAGAAATTTTTGGCGAAAGAATTGAAACATCAAAACAAAATGGATAGATATTTCCGAAATTTTAATCTAAAACCTAATTTTTAGAGACAACAAATTGCCAACTCAATCCAACGTCTCTGGGATAACCTAGGTATGGGATAACCTAGGTATGGGATAACCTAGGTATGGGATAACCTAGGTATGGGATAATCTAGGTATGGGATAACCTAGGTATGGGGCAACCTAGGTATGGGGTAACCTAGGTATGGGGTAACCTAGGTATGGGGTAACCTAGGTATGGGATAACCTAGGTATGGGATAACCTAGGTATGGGATAACCTAGGTATGGGATAACCTAGGTATGGGATAACCTAGGTATGGGGTAACCTAGGTATGGGGTAACCTAGGTATGGGACAGTTGTCTGAACTTTGACGCTAATTTTCTCTATGTTTTTATCGGTAAATCTACAAAGAGGATATTATATTTCTTTACTCAAATTTCATGTAGATTCTAATAAAAGAAACCAGAAGTTGTTTGGGTTTCTATGCCTGGAGTTATGGACCATTTAACTGAATCGACTCTTCCAAATAGATAATCTAACTTTGACCAACGAACTTTTCAAGTTAAACTTTTGAAAAAGCTGAAGCGTTTCAAGGTGATTTTGGTGTCGAAAGTGTTTTCGGCTGGGTAAATTTTAAAACTAGTTTTAAAACTTTTTAAGAATTTTTAAATTTCTCTCTTATTCACGAAAGATTTCGCAAGATTTTCTTTAGAAAATACGCTTTTGAAAAGACTGAAAGCATTTAGACTATTGGATTTTCTGAAAAAAACTAAAGCATACTGTATACTACAGGGCCCTGTAATCGCGCACTTCTAAAAACCTAGGTTTCAGAGCTCGCGTTTCCATTGACCAAAACACAAAATTAAAAAACAGTTCCCGATTAACTTTTGCGTAGAATTCAGAAATTTGCTTTTTCAGCCTAGTTTATCCGCTAGATTTTTGTGAAAAAAATTATTTTGACTTTTCGGCGCAGAATATTGAAGAAATTTCATTGGAAAATAGAATTCCACAAAAATTCAATCCAGTATTCTGAAAGAGCGTGATAAGAGCTATTGAATGACATATAACAACGACACAACGACGCAACGACACAATGACAATGACACATTGAACACTTTATGGTTCGATGAAATATGAAATATGAAATTTCACTAACATCAAAGTCGCCGCCTTTAATTAATTTTGGATGATAGTTTTTGGATTATTTTATTTTTCCCGTTCATTTTTAGGCCTAACTTAAAATTTGTAGTTGTAGTGTTCGAATTTTTGATTTAAAGACGATTATTTTTGTTACCTATGTGCAGGGTGTTCCACAATTACTGATACCGGATAACTACCGTAATAATTCTAATAGAAGACCATGGTCTTCTAATTTTCAACCCCTTCCCCAAAGGGTCTTCTATTAGAGACTGGTCTTCTATTAGAGACTGGTCTTCTATTAGAGACTGGTCTTCTATTAGAGACTGGTCTTCTGTTAGAGACTGGTCTTCTATTAGAGACTGGTCTTCTATTAGAGACTGGTCTTCTATTAGAGACTGGTCTTCTATTAGAGACTGGTCTTCTAATAGAGACTGGTCTTCTATTAGAGACTGGTCTTCTATTAGAGACTGGTCTTCTATTAGAGACTGGTCTTCTATTAGAGACTGGTCTTCTATTAGAGACTGGTCTTCTATTAGAGACTGGTCTTCTATTAGAGACTGGTCTTCTATTAGAGACTGGTCTTCTATTAGAGACTGGTCTTCTATTAGAGACTGGTCTTCTATTAGAGACTGGTCTTCTATTAGAGACTGGTCTTCTATTAGAGACTGGTCTTCTATTAGAGACTGGTCTTCTGTTAGAGACTGGTCTTCTATTAGAGACTGGTCTTCTGTTAGAGACTGGTCTTCTGTTAGAGACTGGTCTTCTGTTAGAGACTGGTCTTCTGTTAGAGACTGGTCTTCTATTAGAGACTGGTCTTCTATTAGAGACTGGTCTTCTATTAGAGACTGGTCTTCTGTTAGAGACTGGTCTTCTGTTAGAGACTGGTCTTCTGTTAGAGACTGGTCTTCTATTAGAGACTGGTCTTCTAATAGAGACTGGTCTTCTAATAGAGACTGGTCTTCTAATAGAGACTGGTCTTCTAATAGAGACTGGTCTTCTAATAGAGACTGGTCTTCTATTTTTCAACCTCCCTTCAAAAGGGTCTTCTATTGGAGACTGGTCTTCTATTAGAGACTGGTCTTCTATTAGAATTATTACGGTAGCTTGAAAAACCTTTTTTTTAGTATAAAACTTGTGATGAAACTTTTATTCTTAACAAATTAGATAGTAAAGTAATGGAAAAACAACAATTATTGGATATGTCATCCTTGACACAGAGCTGAAGGCGCTTTGGAAAGTCGTCGGCACGCAAGTAAGGGAGATTCAATTCATCCCATGCTTTTTGAAGAGCCTTCTTCAAAGAATCAAGAGTTTTGTTCGGTTTTTGATAAGCCTTAGCTTCTAATACGGCCCAGACGCTGTAGTCGAGAGGATTTAGGTCAGACGACATTGGTGGCCATTCGTTGAATGCGATAAAGTCTGGAAAATTCTTGTCACACCAATCCTGAACTGAACGGGCGACGGGCCATTTTCGGAAAAAGAAGTAGGAAATAACGAAGATTAGGGGAGTTTTTTCGTCGTAAGTGATTCCAGCAAAAACCATCACTGAGGTCGGATGAAGAGAATGCGAAACTGATTTGTGGGGATTAGAAATGCCGTAAATTCGATCATTTTGCTTGTTCAACACTGGCTGGACCGTAAAAAATTTCTCATCGGTGAAAAGAATCCTTCCTGAGCCTGAGCTTGTCCAGGAAACCGAGCAAGAAGTTGAGCACAACGCTGTTCTCTCTTAATTTTTGCAGCATCGATAATTCCGTGACACTTGTTTTTCTTGAAAGCTTTGATTCCTAAGCGTTTTCGAACAATTCGATGCATCAGGAACTTTCATTTCACGAGCCATTTGACGAACAGATCTCTCCGGGTTGCGTCTTATTCTCCGCGGACGTTCTTGATAACAGTCTTAACAGCCGAAGTTACACGTCTTCCACGTCCCTTTCGATCCTGCTTTGTTCCAAGAGACTTAAAACGTTCGCATGTTCGCAAAACAAGTTGTTTTGTCACTCTCAGTCGTTGGCGGATCGACCATGCCGGATCAACCACGACGCGACGCTCCCATCGACTACCTCGACATGACGACGACGTCAATTGGAATGCGACGTCGTGCAAAAATGAACATTTGTGACAGAAATTCAAATTTAAGATGAAAACGCTTGAAAAATACAAATGATTTAAAAACGAAAAAGAAACGACGACGCGACGCTCCCATCGACTACCTCGACATGACGAAGACGTCAATTGGAATGCGACGTCGCGCGAAAATTAGCAATAAACAAGGGGTGGGACAAATGCGACCTTTTTTTGCGCACCTGGACATTTGCGCACCTTTTTTTTGCTGGAAAAGGCCTTAGGCAAGGCCGTAGAGCTTCAAAAATATTTCCATATAAGGGAATCGTATACGTAGATTCCGAATTTCGACAAATCAGACCTCGCTGACACGTCAAATTTGGGCTAAAAGGCAAAAACTGCCGAAAAGCGTTAAGTTGCGTAGTTTTTTGCCTTTTAGCCCAAATTTGACGGGTCAACGAGGTCTGATTTGTCGAAATTCGGAATCTACGCATACGATTCCCTTCTATGAAAACATTTCTTTCTCCTTCCTCTTTCTTCCTCTTTCTTTCTTTCTTTCTCCGTCAGTTTGTCCTTTTGTTTCTTCATAGCCTTCCCAAAGTTGATTTTCTTTTTTGTCTTTTTATTCCCCCGTTATGTGTCTTTTCTTCTTCTGTAAACCGTCTCAAAACCAATCTTTTCTTCCTTACATTCCCCTCCTTTTTGGAATGTTTTTATTATCCGAGACGGGTTTCATTCTCCCAATTCATTCATTTTCCTCTTCTTTCTTATTGAAATACCGTAGACTTCATTTTATGACAGTTTTATTTCCAATACAGTATTGAATTCCAATACAGATCATTGAACCTTAAAAGTTGAATATGTTACCGTAATCCTTTTTTTGCTTCATGATTACCACCTGTACTTTTGTACAGGGTGTACTTTTTGTTCAAATCTGTAAACGCATTTATTATTAGTAGTATTTCAGTCTTTTATTATTAATATTGTCTATCTAATCCACGAATTTCTAATAATATTGGAGTTGAAATACAAATTAAAACAAATTAAACTTTGCATAGGGATTAGTACCCTAGATTTCTCAGCACTGATCTTCGAAATGCTCGAGCCAAGGCCTGGTTGCAGTTTTGACGATGGGCTACTCTATAACAATAGGAGAAATCGACGAACCAAAGTGCGAGGTTTGGTTTGTTGAACTCACATTTATTCATTGATTTTTAGATTCTCCCAACTACAATGTTGAATCAGTCAGCCGATCATCTTTCCCTAATCTTTCCCTCAATGCTCGGTCCTCGTTTTCATTGGATTCCTTTCAATCGGTGCCTTTGCTGTTAACCAGTACTCACCCCCGTCAACATCACCACAACCGCCGATAAGAATGTTACAGGTAAAGTAAAGTTATTAGTTACAAATCAATTTTCAAACAGTAAAGCACTTGCGTATTCATTCCAAAAGGTTCATTATTTTCTTCTGGGCATAATTTTCATATTTCTGAGCAAGGGGAGTGACAGCTCTAATTTTGGATATAGTTGATTGAATTTAGACCATTTTGGTCCCACTTTTCTCGCAATTTTGCAGAAAAATCGATCCCCAAAGTTTGGGCATAGTGACGCATAAAGCATAAGGCAAAGGCATAAAGCATAAAGCCCTCTCTAGCGGCAAGATTGTGAGGGCATTTGATACCCGCCCCGTCCCTTTGCCATTGGCAATCTAACTGCGAGCTCAAATTTCTTGGTGTTGCGCTGTTCGATTTCAATATTCTTGGTATCATTAGATGCGTCAGGTCTTTCTCTGTCGATTGGTACAAAAACTATTTAAATTGAACAGCCCAACACCAAGATATTTGAGCTCAAAGTTGGATTGCCAATGGCAAAGGTGGCGGAACGCCTTTTATACGCCCCGCCCCTTTGCCATTGGCAATCTAGTTAGATTGCCTAGTTTGATCTAGTGATTTTGATCTAGTTAGAACAAAGTTGGATTGCCAATGGCAAGGGGGCCGGGCGCGTAAAAGGGGCGGGGTGTATAAAAGGCGCTCGCCCCTTTGCCATTAGCAATCTAATTTGAGCTCAGTACCCCGCTTGACTGTTCTGTAGACTGTGTGTCCAAAGCTACAGTACCCGGATGATGTCTAAGCCAGATCTGTCATTATCTGAAGGTTATCGATCTTTGATGGCGGGGCGCCTTTTATACGCGCCCGCCCCCTTTTGCCATTGGCAATCTAACATTGAACTCAAATATCTTGGTGTTGGGCTGTTCAATTTAAATAGTTTTTATACCAATCGACAGAGAAAGACTTGGCGCATCTAATGCTGTAAAGAATATTTAAATTGGACAGCTCATCACCAAGGTATTTGAGCTCAAAGTCAGATTGCCAATAGCAAAAGTCAAATGTCAAATGCCAAATTGGGCGCTGGAATGAATTTGGAAAGATTGGTTCTGGAAATCTATTAGCCCAGCTTGAGGAGGAGATTCAAAGTTGTAGTAATCCCGCAAAGATACATAAAGCAAGAACACATAAAACAAGAACTACAGTTCTACAAGTTGCGGTCATTCTATTGCTAGTTCGCTTTCAATCAATTTTCTCTTTTCTTGGAGAACGAAAATGTGTCAAACTCCAAAGGTGACACACGTATTTTTTGATTAGTTTCTGTCTCTTATTCTTGTCCTTGACTGGATCTAGAACTTTGTGCTTTTTGGATGTTCAATGCACTTCCAGTTCAATGTTCAATGATATGCAAATTTTAATGGAAAACAAAATCCACTTGCTTGTACTTGTAATCTACTTGTTTGAATACTAAAAACTAAGTAATTTTAAGAATAAGTAACAATAGACAACAAGATGTAATTGTAGAGGCAATTTGCATATCAAATACAATAAGTAATAGTTTTAACATTTTATTCACCCTCAATTGTGCGTGGTTGCCGGCTCTACTCCACTCGCGCTCATTTCGTCACGCGCAGATTTTGTAGTCGTACCCAAATGGCGCTGGTTGTGGCCGCCTATGAGGGGCTGTCGGGAGTAGGTATTGGGTTGGTGAATCGAAAACTGTGGACTATTGTCATATGTCACAGTTTGAGCACTTTCTTCTTTCAATTCACCAAACTCAATAGTATTATAAGTTCAAAATCTCAAAAGTTTACTATTATTTAACAATAAATCGTTCATTAGACTTAATCACATCAAAAAACGGATGTACTGATAAACCACTCTCAGTTTTAAGCTCTTGAAAGCTTGGAATACTGTAAATAAGGCACGGAAACAAAACCTTCTGTTTGAAAAGTCAAAACTCTGAAGGATTTCTGAAAAATAGACAGATTTAACCGGACGATTAGATTACGGTATTTA
>CAUEEP010000456.1:0-24613 GCA_958450365.1 Mesorhabditis belari | reverse complement strand
ATTCAACCAGAAGTACTCCTCTTTCATCTCCATGACAAGTCGAACCCATCATAACAGACTTTTTGTCACTGTCACTGTCACAATCAATGGCACTGATCAAAGACGGAATCATGGCGATGCAATGGTGTGACAAAAAGTCTGTTATGATGGGTTCGACTTGTCATGGAGATGAAAGAGGAGTAAATAATAAGCCCTTAGTTGTTGCCGACTACAATCAATCTACAATTTGTCACACCATTGCATCGCCATGATTCCGTCTTTGATCAGTGCCATTGATTCGCCTCTTTGAGCTTCTTCTGAATCACCCTTTAGGGAGGCCTTTTCATTTCTTCTGAAATGTTCCAACGTAATCGGTCTTGTTGTCTAATAATCTCTTGGCTAATGAAATTGAAGAATACCAGTTATCGGCGAATAAAGTTCTTTCCTGCTCCAATATATGATTCCATCAACTGCCTAACAACATACTTCAGAAGCAGACTCTTCCAGTCACGTCCACAGTAAATAGTAATCTTATGGGTAAAGCCGCCTTTGTTGCATAACTTGAATACCTTGATGCCGAACTGTGTTTCATCAATGGGAGAGTATTGACGGAAGTTGAATCGACCACGGAAGAAAATAAGAGATTCGTCAATGCAAATTTTTTGACCCGGAATCAATGCAGCCTCTGATTTTGTATTAAATGTTCCATAACAGCTCTAATCTTATAAAGCCGATTCCTGCAGGATCCAGTTCATTATCACAAAATGCAGGAATAGATTTAAATTTTGCTCTTGACATAATGTGGGAAAAGGGGTAAACCCTCCTAATCCAGGCCTGCTACTCCAGTAGTCACGAATCCACGAAAATTTGACGATGCCATTTGAAGATACAGAGTCAAGAAGAGCTTGAAAGATTTTTACATCGATATCCTGCTAGTTTATTCCTTCCATGTTTATTAGATCTAGCCTACTAAGATATTGATTAATTTCTCGTCGATAAAATAAGAATAATAATCGATAGAATCTTGAAAAGTACTGAAGTCAAATCCAAATCGTTCTTCATCAAAAATAAATGGTGTAGGAGACTCTCGTAAATCTTTCCAACCATCTGGATAAACTGCTTCAGACGCATCGCCATCCTCTTCCTCGGATTCGCTTGAACTTGATGACAATACTTCTGGTTGAATTAGTCGATCATCTGATCTGAGATCCACTGCATTTTTCTTTTTTTCGTCTGCGGACCAAGCCCTTTTTGACATTTTTCGCCATGCATCGGTCCGTTAGTCGATCATCTGACCCATCAATAGACTCCAAATCACTGTCAATAAATAAATTATTGAAAGAATCGTTCAATTCGTCATCCATAACGCTATCTAAAAGAAGAATAACTTAGATTAATATATAAATTATCAGAAATAATATAAAATAAAACGTCAGCAAAAAAAACCGCGGGAACGGACCGCTGCAGCGAAAAAATGTCAAAAGGGCTTGGTCCGCAGACGAAAAAAGAAAAATGCTGGGGATCTGCAGATCAGATATGCGGATCGCGGATCAGATCGGATAGCCGAACATGTATTAGGTACGGAAAAAATTAATGTCGTATTTGTGGGTCCGACTTTCCGGCGTTGCCTACGCGGCTGCAAATGCTTATTGACCTTGGGTCTTTTTATGTATTTGAGTATTTTTTCTCAATTTTCTTTTCAGTTTAACACTTTTGCTTAGACCTTCCTTAATGGTTTTTTTCAGGTTGTTTTACAACGATGGAAAATCGAGACTTTCGCCTTCTCTTGTATGAGTTCAAGCTTGTACAATGCGTCAGAAGCGACCCAAATCATCAATCAGTTTTGGGGAAAACAAAGCTGAAGTCTCGAGCAGTTCAGCGCTGGTTCAAACGATTACGGGAAGGCGACGGCGGATCCTAATGACAAGGAAGGCCGAGGACGCCATAATAGTCTCGACAATGACGAATTAAAGGAGCTGGTAGAAGCGGATCCCAGAACAGCGGAGGCAGAATTAGTAACACACTTTGGAGTCACTCCACGCACAATTGGGAACCACCTTAAGGAAATCGGAAAAGTAAAAAAAGTTGAAAATTGGGTGCCTCATCTGTTGAACGAATATCAAAAAATTGCACCGTTACCTCACATCGTATTCATTGCTGTTACGTAACCAAAAGGAGTCATTTCTGGATCGGATTGTACACTTGTGATGAAAAATGGGTCCTCTACGATAACCGAAAACGAAAAGCCGAAATTTTGGCTAGATAAAGTATAACCATCGAACCCCCTTTCCGAAGCCCAATCAGCACCCAAAGAAGTTTCTTCTAGTGTTTGGTGGTCGCAGGTAAGTCTGATCCAGTATTCAATTCTACCAAATGGAAAAACGATTAATTCTGATCAGTATATTCACGAAATAAACGAAATGTGTGCAAATTCGAAGGATCGATCCAGCTCTAGTGAATCGGAAGGGTCCCATCCTATTGCAACACAACGCCCGCCCGCATTGTTCACTAAAGACTCTTCACAATTGAACGAGCTGCACATTGAAGTCCTCCCTCTCATGCTCCATATTCTCCTGATTTGTCGCCTACAGATTTCCACTTTTCAAGTTCCTCGATCACTTCTTATCGGAGAAATAACATTGCTACTCAAGGGGAGGTCAAAAATGGCATCAAGGAGTTTATCGATTCAATGGGGTCCGCGTTCTACACTTTAGGAATTGAAAAGTTAGCCAAACGTTGTCAATCATGTATAGATTCTACTGGTTTTTACTTTGATTAAATTGCTTTTGAAATAAAAATAAAAAAAAAAAAGAACTTTAGTGAAAAAAAAGACGACATTAATTTTTCCGTACCTAATAAATGGTATATAAGAGTCTTTTTTCATTTATTACTCAAATGCGGTGAACGTGTGCAGGTTGTATTACACCAACCAAAGAAAGATTTCATTTTGGACTTTAAATTGGCAGTAATTGAATCGGTATTGAAGAGAGAAGAGGAACTGCATGTCCTAGTTACACCTCGTTTCTGAAGGAGATTCCAGGACCTAAAAGAAAGACTTCAAAAAAGCTGCTTTGTTTGTTATAGAGAAAAATCAGAAGCAGAAGGATCGCAAGAAGCTAGAAGGAACCCTAAGTGTGTCAACACGATGTCGACCAATGTGAGAAACCCATTTGCGTCAATTGTTATGCTAAAAACATAAAACCTGTTGATTTTCTCTTGTTGAAAAATAAAAAATTTGGTATAAAATAGTTAATTTTGCAACATTCATATAACATCAAATTTGCTCACGTAATTTGTAGATCTGTTACAATTGGAATATACATGTGATGCTGAAAAACAGCAAAAAAAAACCCAATTAATTGAATGAAAATAGCTCAATTAGCGCTGCAGCGAAGAATCGCCGCAGCGGTAGGTTCTTGAGTTTTCGCTGCAGCGATTATTCGCTGCAGAAGTTTGGAATGGGTTAGCGAATAATTTAACGAAAAACATTTAAACCTTGGTTGTTTTCTCTTCATTTACTGCTTTATCGTATTCATCATTGGTGACTTGGAAACTGGCTTGAGGTTCAGCTGTTATGCTCCAAAATGAACTTTGATTCAAGCATTAGGCACTCAAAAGTCACACTATTCCTCAACCTTCTCCATTTCGATCGACTTCCTCAAGATCATCAGGGATCTCATCAAATAATACTCTTTTCGATTCACTGTCTCTTGAAGTCATCACAAGCCTGGGTTTCTTCTTAAATCAGCAAAAGCTCGGGAATCAGGAAAATTTTTAACACCGAAACGCAATGTTCAGCTCAAGTTTTTTAATTACGCTTTTCTCAAGGTGAGATTGGTGAATAAATCCAGTGACTCAATGTAACCTTAACTTTAGCCAACTCACCCCTTTCTCATCACAATTGTGCGACAAATTTTCCGGAAGATCATAGAAAATCGTATCCTAAAAATTTCAACTTCATTTAAAAGCACAAATTCTACTTTTCTCTCCTCTTCGTCTTTTCGATAAACGGAGGCGTTCTGTCTCATCGTGGACCTCTGATAGGACTTTGCTAAAAGAGATTTTTCAATCTTTGTGAAGGCGTTCTAATCTAACAAAACTTTTAAAGGATTTATAAAGAAACTGTCCGATTTGATTTTTTTCTTAACTTACGTGAAGAATATCTGATCGGACTTGGAAAACGGGCATTTCTTGTGAAATCTCTGGGGATCTCTGGAGATCGAAACCTGGATGGTCTATCGGGTCGGACGGCTGAGCGAATCTGAATTTCCAATTGAAATCTTTCAAGATATTTGGATTTGAGGTACTAACTTTCTTAAGCTTGCAAGAAAAAGTGTTAGTCTTAATCTATGAGCAAGAGCTAAAGCTAAACCCTTTGTGGACAATCATCTTTTGTCGGAGAAGAGCTTCTTGTTTTGAATCGATTCCTCCTAAGTGGAATCAAATTCGCATTTTCTTTGTGGTGTCTCCAATCAGTGATCGGATCAATGAGGGTTTGTCAGAGAAGAGATCTAGCGGATCTGGTTGAAAGCTCGTTTAATTTATTTTGATCTGGTAAGTTTGGCAGAGATTTTAGGTTTATTCAACCCACCGCTTTCCTAAGCGATCTGGCTAAATTGAAAAAGATACAGCTGGGGTAAAAGTAGTATTTTTAAACGATAGCTTTCTGCTTTCCCCAGTAAAGATTTCAAACCTTGAGATTTGTCAAAATAGCGTACATTATCCCAGACGATTTCTTTGTCGAGCCAGGGTAGGGAGAAGCGTTTTGGGCTGGTGTCGAGCTTGTTCTGCCTAAAGTTTTATGTAATGGGAAAGTAACGGGCTAATTGTAAATGAAGGGAGAGTTTATTTTACAAGAGATTTACTTGTGCATCTAGAGATTTACCGTTTACAATTGAACTGAATTAAATCAATAAAGGGCTGAAAATCTCACTCACCCTCTTCTATTTGGTCTTTTCTTTGATCCTTGGGAACTCATGGTTCCACGAAATCGAGAATCAGTGAGAATCAAAAGAATAAAAAGTTTATGTCAATACCTGAAATTTAATTTTTAATAAGATCCGCTTCCAAAGCTTCTCAAACAGCCTTTTGATCCAATCAGCAATCCGATCAGCTTTTCAATCAGCTCTGGAAGGGCTTGTCGTATCGAAAAAGAAAATCAAAGAAAAGCGCTTTCGAAACAAAAGCCCACAGATGTCGAAAAATTGATTGGTGTAACGATTTACACACAAAAATCGAATAGAATCAAGAAAATTGACAAAAGAAAGGGGAAAAGTAAGAAATAATTCATCGTTGAACGAGACTAAAGAGGAGATTTTCATACATGTACAAAGAAAGGGCAATTTGCGCCAAATGCGAATCATTTCGAATAGATTGTAGTATTAGTATTCTTTGTATAAATATGAATATTTAGATCCATCTAAAGAAGCACGCGTTTTGCCCAAATTGTAAAAGCTCATTCACTTCTTGTGATGCATCCTAGACTTGCCGGTTCTCAGCTAAAAGCAATCAAAAAGTTCAATCAGAATTCTAGGATCAATTCAAGGACTACTCAAGATTCCAGGGCTCAGAAAAGACCACGATTTTAGTTCCCTTGTGAGTAATTTGTGCTCACGAGACATATATATATATAGTAACTGATGAGGTAATCGATATCGGTAATCGTAATCGATATCAATAATCGGTAATCGATCGTGGGTCAATTATTGTGGAAATGTGAGAAAGCAGATGGCATTAGTCCCTAATAATTGTCAGTTGTAATGCTTGCTTGAATAGATCGGAGTACAACATGCAGGTACCCGATGCCAAAAAGACGAATTCGCAAAAGTATATACGATCCGAAAATGGGATTTAGCTTTAATTGAGCTCTTTGATTGTCTGATCGGATTGTTTAATGTCGCAACAATTGTATATTTCGGTCGTAGAATTAATGGATAATTGATGGTCGTAAATTGTGGCTCCATTGTGGCTCAAGTGGGGTGTACAAGGTGGTTAGAGATCAAAAAAACCGCCCATGTGATTTCCAGAATCTAGACAAAATTTATGACAAAAAATTAATTGGAAGTAAGGGAATCAGCGCGGAAACCGATCAGAAAGTAATCGAGAAGAAAAATTTTCCAAAAACAAGTCCATTTTACACTGAAAAAAAGCAAAAATCCGACTTGCAACTTTCAGATTCAAATCCTGACTCAACCGTTCGCTTGAATCCTTTACTCCCAATTAGTTTTTGTCACAAATTTTGTCTAGATTCTGGAAATCACAATGTTTTTCTTGGATTTTGGACCCAGAAAAAGTTATGGGTCAAAAACCTCGAAAAATCCCGTTTTCCATACAAAATCGAGTTTCCAGCTCTCGAAAACGGTAAGGACTAGTCATAAACGGTTTTCAGTTTTAGAATCGAGATCATTAAATTACGCTATTGGACTTCTTCGCTGATCCAAGAAATATTCATTTTCTGAGGGGTGGAGCTATAATTATGTTGATCGGCCAAGACGATTTTTTGAAAATTTAGATGTTTTTCTTTATAAGCTTTGCTATGCAAAATCGGTGTTTATGATAATTTTAGTATCGAAATATCACACCTTTTCTATTTTGAAAGTTTTGATTAAATCTTTTCAAAAACTTAGTTTTTGAGAGATCCATAGGTGGAGCTATGATCATGCAGAGCAGTGTAGTATGTGTTACCCCTTATAAGTCAGCAGGCAGATTAAGTCGAAAATGTGTTAGATTAATTAAACTTTGTTATAATTATTTTATTTTTATAACATTTTTATAACGGGCTAAAAATTGAAATATAAGTGTAAAATGCTATAAAAATGCAATTATAACAAACTTTAAATAATCTGACACATTTGCGACTTAATCTGCCTTCATATAAGGCGTAACACATATTATGTAACACAACTTTCCTCTCGTTTTCTTTCTGCCAAAAAAAAAGAGTTTCAACACCGCTTTTCCTAAACTTCTCATTGAAAGGTGAGCACTTTTGAAACGAGTCGAATATGGGCGAACATTGGAACAGGAAAGGAGGAAGAGTTGCGCGGGTGAAGAGGGGGAAAAGAGAAAAGTGGGGGGGGAAGGGGGGAAGGAAAAGAGGAAAGGGGGGAAGCAAAAGAGGAAAGGGGAAGAGGGGATCCGAAGAGAGAATCGGCCCGAATCCCCGTCTTTTGCCCTTTTCCCTTTTGCTGAGTGTGTCGCCCGAGTATTGATTCGGCACACTCACCCGAGTCAAACCTCATCCCCAGGATTGCTGTTTTTTAGTCGGCTTAAATGGATTTTGACCAATTTTTGGATGAATATCTAGTCTTTTTGTGATTACTTTAAGTTTTTTTGCCTTGAAATTTACATTGAAGTTAAGTTCATTTCCCTAATTGATTGCTACAATTGTACAATTGCCATTTAGGTTCAAATTTACCTAGAATTGGCTTCTGTTTCCAATTGCTTACTCCAATTTTGTTAGGCTTTGCCAAAAGGCAAACTTATCATTAATGATTTTTGCTTCTTCTTGTTTCTTTTTCATTTACTGTTCTGTTTCTGAAAGTGTTTCACTTTCAGTGTTTCGTTTATCACTTTTACCACTGATTGTAGGCTAACCAATGCTCAAAAGTTTCCACGGTAGACATTGAAATCTGGCTTGTAACCTGGCTTTGTTGTTTTTTGCTAGCTTTCTCAATCATCCATTTCCAGTTTCAATGAGACCGATCATCAATTCGCTCAACTATTTGGCAAGTTTTTGAGAAACAACCCGACAAAGTCGTCTGCACTCTCTGCCAGGCGAATTTCAAGAGAAGCAAATATGGAACAACGAGCAATTTGAGGCGACACATTCGAGCTAATCATAAAGAATACGCAGAAGGATTGAATCTAAGCATTGATGCTTATGGAATACTAGGAAATGATCCGAAACGATCGAAACGGGACAAGGAAACGATTCCAACGTTGAGTCTATCTACGATTGATCCGATGCTGGTGTTGAAGAACGAGATTGATGAGTCGACTTTGAACGATTTCTTCAATGAACCTGCAAATTTGTCGACGATTGAGAGCTTGTTGTGTGAGTTTGAAATCAAGCTTACATTCGCAAATCTAAGGCTTTTGAAAAAACCTAAAGCTAAAGCCAAGGCATTGAATTTAAAATAGAGCTAATACATAATATTTCATGGACTACAGAATTTCTATCTCCTACAATCACACATTTCAGTTGCAACTTCTCGTCCACTCGACGATCTGGAGCCTCCGACCGCTAGTGACACTCCGACAAGTTCCGTTCAACAACCAATCGAGCATTTGGAAGAAGATCTGGTTAGTGATTGATAAAAGTAGGGCTCTAAGCAATAAGGATAGCACAGCATCGACGTTAACTTGACTGTCTCATTGACTTGCGACCCCTTTCCGAGAAAATCCTGGGCTGGCTCTTTAAAGCGTGATAAAACTACCGTATCCCTCCTAATTTGCAGGTATAAAACAAAGGACGCAATTTTATTCTTTTTGCTTATTGCTGCACCTCACACTGCCCATTCTGATTCTGCCTTCCAGTAATTATTCTGAAACAGCCATGATTTTTTAACTAAACTGAGTCAGCAACCTCTAGGTATGTAAGGAAAGATCTTTCTCTATTTTCTGCAAGGAATTAGGCAAGTTTCATTTTTTTTTCATTAAAGTTCGAAGCATTTTCGGGCAAAAATTAAAGATATAGATGTCAGTTTGTGGAACTAATTTTGTAAGACGATTAAAATTGCGCTCTCATGTGTGGATGCCATTTGCAAAGAAGTTTCTTCGTTCTGAATGTACCGATTCCTTCTGCAAACTCCTTCCACAAAGTTGTGTCATCACCACTCATAAAGAATACGAAGAAATACGGAATAAGCAAAAAAAATAAAGAACAAGAATGCAAGAATGAAAGGACGAAATTGCGCGCTTTCCTTTATACCTGCAAGTTAGGAGGGGTACGGTAGTTTTGCCACGCTTTAAAGCGCCAACCAAGGATTTTCTCGGGAAAAGTTTGCAATTGTCTCATTGACTTCAAGGCATCCTGTAAAGATTGAGTCAAGATCAGGATTAAGTATAGGACAGGCTTACCTACTTTTTATCGACTTTAAAGTATAATCGTGTTTGGAATGTATAAGCTACAAACGCTAAGCTTTCAGAGAGGAAAAGAAATGGAAAACCTTCATGCCGAGTTGCGAAAAATGATCCAAGAGTTGATGGTGAGCCGAGAAGAAAATCGAAAGCTTCGAGGGGAATTGAATCAAGTAAGTGAAATGAGAATGAAAGTGAATATAACTTCAAGGAAAAGAATGAATACCATTGTCTAAGCAGTTATACCCGACTTAAAAAAAAACCCTTCATTTTAGGTGAATCGACTTTATCTGAAGAAATCGATCGAGACGGATTTGGCTAGAGAAGAGGTTGGTTGTTGTTGATCAAAACTAAAAATAACCTTACTTAAGCATTTCTTAGAAATTTATCTAAATTAATATTAAACCTGAAAACTTGTTTAGTGATATGTATATAAACAATACAATTTCTATTTTCATTTCCAGATTTCCCGACTCAAAGGAGAATCGTTTGACGACGAGAATGTGACTTACCTGGATTGAAAATCAAAAATTGTACAATAAATGGAACTTTTGAAGCAGATTTAATTTTATATACATAGTTTCTAATTTAATCAGTGCTTTTTCATTTATTTTGTCATTTTCCATTCATTCCATTTCCATTCATTTTCTCGTTTTACGGGTTTAGTGTTTTGCTCGATTGTAGTTCTTGCATTGTATGTACTTTATAATACTTTTACGGAACCTTGTTTAGTAACGTAAAAGTGTTAAACGGAAAGCCTGTGTTTGCTAAGAAGCTAAGAAGTTAAGGAAAGAAAACACGCCAAATTGAAAATTTCCCGTAAAAATAAGCTGCAAAGGAATTTTGAAACTTTTTGCCTATTTAGTTTATCAAACATAATTTATTATCATATCAGCAACCAAAAATGAAACTGAACCAAATTTGTACAGCCAAAACGATGAGATCGATTTCTATTTCTTGTTGAAGCAATCGCGTTCCTTCTCAAGCATTGAGAGTTCGAGAGTTTGCACGTTGTACGGCTAAAATTTGGTAATAAAATTTGGAAAGCAAGTTTGGAAAACATAAAATGCTCAACATATAGTAAAGAATTAAAGAATCAATCTTAGGAAAACTCACATTGGTGGCCCTTGGTCCAGCGGAAATGTACGTGTAGGGGACGGGGAACGAGTGTTTGTAGTAGCAGAGAGGGATCTGCAAAGTTGGATCAATTTGGATTCCTTATTTTTCTTGAAGCACTCACCGTTTTGTCACATCTGTGATAGATGTTCATCTTTACATTGAGCCGTGTCCTCTCATTTCCCATTCCCTCCAAATCGAACGTTCCATCGGCATTCGAGCGACCCTCCGCCAATTTGTCATCAAGAGTGACTAAATGGGTGAGTAAATATTTGATAACTTTTCAAATTGATCGAAGTTTTCATTTCGAATTTCACAGGATCTATTTATTGTATTTTGCTGACTCGAGTTAGCAAAAAGGCTAATCTTGCAAAGTTTTGGCTAAAGTTTGAACCAATTTAGGCTCAGATTTTCTAGGTTAACTACCTAGAACTATCTAGGTTTTAACTGCCTAGATTTTCATAGAGTCCTAACATGAAATGCTGCTTTATGTGAAATGCTTTAGTTTTATACAAAACAATACCAAATTCTGTAGCAAAACCAATACTTTCCAAAAAACTCACAAGTGTCATGATCGTACAACTTGATTTTTGCTCCTCCATACGGTTGTCCCTTGCAAGTCAGCTTTCCGTAGACTCTCACAGTCTGATATCCGGCTGTGACAATGGAAATGAGAATGACGAATAGGAATACGTGAAGTGATCGAAGCATTTTGTATCTGAAATTTGAATTTATTACCAAAATTAGTGACAAGGCAAGAATTGAGAAGATAGATAAGTAGATGGAAGTGAGGAAAAAAACCAATGATAAGATAACGATCAAAGAAATGTGGCTAAAATGGACATATCAAGTATAAAACACTAGAGAGGCAAGAAAATGTTCAGTTGAGGCAATCTCGGTGCTTCTCCAAGAGAGACAACTCGATCGTTTGTGCGTTGAACATCTGAAATCAACGAGAAATCAATGGGAGATCAATGATGATGAAATGGGAACGGGTGAAATAAAGGATTTGCAATTTTGAATTTTGAATTTCAAATAGAAACGAGTTTTGAGTAAAAATTGGAACGGGGAACATTTTTAAGCGGTTTTGAATCGTCGCCTGTACTTGATAAAAGTTTTGAAGCTAAAACTTAGTTGACGTTCTTAACTTGAATCCAGCTATTGACCACATTACATTCTACTCATAAAGTTAAAGTGTAAAAACGGGAAAAGCTATTTTTAGCGGTTGTGAGTCATTACTTGCACTTGAAAAAGATTTGAAGCATAAACTAGAGCTGACTTCCCTAAACTCAAACTAGAGCTGACCCAAAGTCAACAATAGATTTTGGCCCCAATATCCGATTACTTTTAAAGCGTAATTCTGTTTTTGTAGCTTAAACTAACGATTCTTTTAAATCTAAAGCAAATCAGAAAATCCTGAGCAAGTCAGCCTAAAATTCACAAACCTTTTGCGGATAGGTGCCCGAGCTTACGTAGCTCTGAGGGACGGCCCACGAGTATTTGTAGTAGCAAACAGGGAGCTAAACGAAAAAATAGATTAATAGAAGATCTAATTGAAGATATTTGGCTATAGTACTTAAAGTGTATTCAAATTTTCGACTCCTACCGTCTTTCCACATCTGTGGTACACGTTGAATTTGACGTTGAGACGGCTCACTTCGCTGCCGGTTCCGACGAGCTAAATTGTTTCGTATAATTGTTTATAAACATTGAAGAACTGTTTAGTTCAAAATTTAGATTAAAGAGCTAGATTTCGTTTAGGAATTTCTTTATCTAAATGTTTAATGAACTTATTAAACCAACCTTGAAATATCCAGTGTTATCAGTTTGCGTCTCGCCGAGCTTGTCGTCCATAGTCACTGAAAAACTATTTTGAAACAAGCTGATACTTGAGAAAATTGTTAACTAAAGTCTTTTTTAGATTTTGAATGTATTTACAGACTATTTTCTTTGAAAACTCACAAGTATCATGATCATAGAGCTTGATCTTAGCTCCCGAGTATGGCTTTCCATTGCAAGTGAGCTTCCCCTCGATTCCCACCGTTTGCTTGTTAGCGGCAATGAATGGAAGAGCTAGAAGAGCGAAGAAGGCCAATTGAGTGAACATTCTAGATAAATATTCAAGAAATAGAAGTATTCAGTGAAAGAATATATTTGGAGATCAGAGTAATTTGTACTGGAATGAGTGCTAGACTAAACTCGAAGCTATTATAAAGGAGAAAAGTGTTTGTGATGAGTCACTGAGAGAAAAGAGAAATTAGTTTATTCCCTTGTCAAAAACAAAAGTTTCATGAGAATCGGGTGACCTTGAGTTATTGTTAAATTTGAGGTGAGTCATTGGAAATTGGTTGGGTTTGAAAGAGAGAGATCAATGGAGGGAAAAAGTGGGGAGGATAAACGATGAGAGGGACATATGGTCAGTCGGAACAAAATAAAATAGAGAAGTGGACGAAAAATGAGAAAAAATGAGTGGGAGATAAATGGTGAGCCGATGAATCGAGAGGGTTTGTTGGAAGGTCGAAAAATGATTGTGAGGGCTGATTTCAGCCTCCGGGTGAATAAAGGCTTATGGGGATTTTGAAGTGCTTCTACAGTACTAGTTTCTATGGTACTATCGTACTTTAGTACTCCAGTTCTATCACACTCTTACAGTATGATAGAATTCGAGTTTTGCTAAAAAATAGTACCTTTACAGAGTACTACAGTAGGATAATACTTCTACTTCTTCTGTAAAAGTACTCCTATTTCTTCTACAGTACTGTAAAAGTGCTTTAGTACTATGTAGAAGTACTATTCTTTCTACAGTACTGTGAAAGTACTGTAGCTTTGCTATCGTAGCCAGATGCGTGTAAGAGGACAAAAGAACGGCTGTACCTTTTTGATTTTCTAGAAGAAAATGTGATCAGATAAAAGGTCAGCAAGAAACGCATAGCTACTGTATTGCATAAAGCTAGTTTTTACATACAAAACAAATGAGTTCTTGAAAGAAAGTCAAATAAGATCTCCAACTTACAACAAGATCAAATAATCGAATGGTCAAAACATCTAGATTAGCTCCTATCATGGAATAACAATCTTGATTCCCTCTGATTGAACAATGGAAGATGAATCGATTGAGAAAACGAAAGGGGATCAAAGGGTGACCATATGGCCGACGCAGAGATTGGAGATAAAGAGATCCCTCGGGTTGTTTTGACGGGATGAGGAGAGACAACCCGAGGCAAACAATTTCCTTCAATTAAAGTAAAGCTAGCAAATAAACAAGTGATTAGCTATTGAATGGGATTTAAGGGATTGACCTTTTCAATGTAGGTAAATATTATAAAAATTAAAACAAAATTTGAAGCAATTCTTGAAGAAAATAGTTCAACTTTCGATTAACTACTGGAACTTTGCCAGTCTCAGCCTAACCTCAGTTGGGGAATTGATCAAATATGTTATAAGTTCCCTTACTAGAAAGCCATTCAAGATATTAAAAACTGGGTTATTAGCCCTTAAACCAAAGTTTTGCCTAGCTATGAGCTATGAGCCACAGCTAAAATTTCAAAAACTGCTTTAAATTTTTACTTTTACAGCCACAAAGCGTACGATCTATTAAAAGCAACGAATTTTGAAAAATAAACCAAGATTGATACTGAAAACGAAAGTAAAGCTCGATTGTCAGCGAAAATTTCGTCCACTCCTCACTGTGTTTACATAAACATTGACAATGAGAGGGGGACACGATGGGTCTCTAACTTGTTAAAATAAAAACACATTTTCATCGCTTAGAAATTCTATTCTATAAATCAAAGATCTAAAATGACAAGAAATTACTTAACATAACAAATTTTGCACCTTTTTAAATTTTTATACACACTTCCCTGTCTGTTGTTTCCAAGGAGGGTCTTACTTTACAACTCGAACACTGGTACTTTATAACTACACAAATAGTAAGCTAAGAAATGTATTTACTTAGAAGAATGACGCTTTGAGCATCAACTTCTTTGAACTGATCTTGTTTTTTTTTATTGTTTGAACTGATCTTGTTTGTTTATTGTGCTCTCAAAAAAAAACCAACTGCGCTTGAAAACGAGTGAGAAATGACGGGAACTATGGGATTTTCTTGTGCCACAAAACAGAACAATTGAAAACAGCTGCCTAGTCAAATGAGTCTATTTGGGGAGAAATGTTTGTCCTTGTTGATATCTGATCACAAATTAGAGGCTAGACACAAATATGATTGAGTACATTTGGGCTATCAAATTGGCTATGAACCCATTTTACTAGTTGACTGATTAGAACGAGAATGGGATAACAAGGGTTTTGATCAAGTCAAGATTACACCAATTTTTTCATGGGTTCTTCTTGTGCCACAAATTTTCATTGGCCACATTGTTCATTTTCATGGTTTAATTTTGTAAAATGTCAATTATATTATAAACATTTGAAATAGTTTTAAGGCCAGATAAAATTCAAGTGTTAAAACATCAAAACGCAAAACAAAAGTTTTGCATACAAAACTAGCCCTGAATTTTTGGCTTGAGTTCGATAGCTTTTTGGTAAAGCTTTTGTTTTGCCATGTTTTGCCATTTTGCAAAAACGGAAAGCAGATTCGGAATCAACGTGAAATTCCGCGTCTAAGGCTCATGTCATTTGGCATCCTACTGTTGCATTTCCCTTGTAAGAGGGATTTTATGACACAAGTAATCGTGATCAAATGGTATAAAAGTCACTCATCGATGACGATCATCAACAACTTCACTCACTTGAACTTCTTTCATCAACTCTCGCCTCATCCAATATTCGTGCCTTCTCCGTCCTCCTCATCTCTTTCTTCTTCTTCTTTGGTGAGTTCTTTTGCAAACAGTTTCAAAAGTGAACTACAAATACTATGATCACTAATTTTAGGGCAATTCTAATGGGATTCCAATACAACTAAACGGTTTATTATCAAAGACTTACATTACTTTAAGGTTGGTTCTCTTTCGAATGTCGATCCGCCTCCAAGTCATCCTTCTCTTCATCCTAGTCATTTTCTTTCAGTTGTCGATCTCAACAGATACCCCCGAATAAGAACGGTCTTGTGTTCCTTTTTTTGTTCTTTTCCAATCGGCCTTGAGACTCGGGAAAAACGGCTAACCTATCTTTTTAAGTGGCTTTTCTTGTGTAAATTTGGGAATATTCATGAGCCAAAGTTGAGCAATTTTGAGAGAAAATATTGATAATAGTGACATTTTCGAAATCGAGTACTGATTCAAATTGTGCTTGATAGTTTTTCAATGATGTACTTAAGAGAAATTTCTTTACAACGAAATGGAGTCAAAGATCTCATCGATGGCTGTAATCTCATTTAGAAGCAAGGGATTCCCAATAAATGTTCAAAAACAAAACTTTTCTTGAGTTCTCGCAATGGAAAATTTGAGAATTTCGAGAAAATGAAGGATTTGTTTGTGAGGAATGAGAAGTTTCAAGAGATTATGGAGAATTCGCAAGCTAGGAAATATTTGTTGAAGATTGTTTACCCTTACTTGAGTCAAATGAATCCAATTGCAATCTTTGGGCAATGCAGTCGAAATCCTGGCCAAAATCCTGGCCAAAATCCTGGCCAAAATCTTGGGCGAAATCCATTATCCGAAATCCGAAATCTTTATTGCAAAACACTGTTTACTTTGTTCTTTTTTGTTGATCCAATAAAGTTTCATGTGAATATTTATTAAGATAAAAAAAGAAAACAGAGCAAAAGATTGGATTTAAGTTGTCTTAAATACATGAGCGCTTTTCTTGTTTAAACCATCGAAATCGCGGCGAGTTTTTGCATCGACGGAATCGTTGCCTGAACGATTTCATTGTTTGATTAAAATTTTAATCAAATTAAGGATTAGAAAAAGACTTTAAAAGTATCAAAGAAGCAAGCTTTCCCCCTACCAACCTCATTTTGTCGATTGCATTTCAATCCAGTGGCATCACATCGATAACCGGATGGACAACAGTGTTGCCTAGAAATTTATCATTAAGAGAAAAGAGAAAATACTTGGAGAAAAGACTTTTACGAGACTTTTTCTAAAAGATGTGACTTCAGAATGATTATAATTTGACAAATCAACTATTTTATCAAATTTTTAAAACTTCTTACTTATCCGAACAGCAAACAGCGTTCGTCTTCGGGCAACAGCCATATTGTCCATTGTCCTCTGGACAACAAGTGCTTCCTGGAAAAGTAAAATAAAGATTTTACTTTGAAAAGAAAAGTTATTAAGCTATTTTTAACACTCACCAGATGGGCATACCCAAATTCCGCCAGGACAGAGCACAGTGAGTTGTTTTGCTGACTAAATTGAACGTTATTTTATCACCGTTGCAAGCTAATCTGACTGGTTTACTTCAACATAATAGTGCCTTTTTGTGCTTAGATTCTATCAAAACTATTCTTAGACTCACCATCAAGGCCACTGTAACGCCGAGCAGTAAAAGAAGGGTTCTCATTTTTGGTAAAGAAGAGCTGAAAGAAAATATCTTAGGCTGTCCAGAAAGTCTTTTCTTTCCGTACTTCCGTTCTTGAAAAATCACAAATTCATCAATTAACCTATGGTTTGCTTTAAATAAAAAGTGTTTACTGTTCAATTTCCCATCTTTTTAAGTCAATTTGGGTTCATTTTTTTTAGGCGCAAATTCGAGAGTGAAAAGCGTGTTTTCCATAAAATTCATGTTTTTCGATTTATAAAAACCTCTACGAAGAAATTGGCTTAAACAATTTCTTTGAAAATTTGTGTATAAATCTAACTTTTTGTGCTCTATCTTTTATCTATTGACTCTAAAATAGATTTCCTTAGCTAAAGTGTCTAAACCGCATCATCGTCGTCCTTTTTGACTACCCGACTTCGGGCTCCTAAAAAAATCCAAACGTAATACATTTTAAACCCGTTTTAACATTATTTTGCAGAAAAATAAGTGGCCTTTCTAATGAAACAAACCGTTGTTCAATTGGTGCATTTGTTAGTTTTAAACGAAAGTACAAAAAGAAACGAAAAGGCTTTCTGGACAGCCTAATAAGTCTGAAAATTGAAGCTGGCAAACTGAAACAAAAATTTACTGAAATTGCTTAGCGAGACCGTTGTCGTATAAAAATGAGTCTAGAGCCAGTTTGGATGAGCTTTTATATCAGTATGCCATGGTCCGCTATCTGTGCTCTCCGGTGTCCCAAACATCACAAAAACACACAAACAAGCGATGGTTTTTTCTAAACTAATCGTTTTTCTTGCATAAAAATTGTATTAGTTGACGTACAAGAAAAACAAGTTTCAAAACTTCCGTGCTTTTTTCACCATTTACTTGCCATTTAAAGTGGACAAACAAGTGATAACACTTTCATGGTAATCCCTTTTTTGGTAGAAAAAAGCGGAAATGTGCTGACTAGTAAAAATTCTGATAAGCTTTTTGTTCACCTAATGAAAATTTCAAGCAAAATAACTTCTTTTTCACGTTCTCAGATTTCCAGTCATTTTCCATTACATGAGCCAGGGACGCAGAATTTCACGCTGAATCCGATTCTGCTTTCTGTTTCTGCCAAAAAAGCACTCTGTCAAAAGCTATAAGCGTGCAAAGCTTTGTATTGGATTTCAAAAATCACACCCCGACTTTATAAGCAGCCCTCCCAGAGGCTTTAAGAAGCAGTGATGGCCGAGTGGCAGTGGGCTAGAATACAAGGCAAAGATTCTCTAGCTCTATGATAGCTGTTTGAAATGAATAGTTAAAAGTAGACACTTTTAAGAGAAGTAATTTAAAATAAACTTGTATTTGAAACGGAGAACAATTAGCTTTGCAAATCCAAAAATTCCAAAGAAAAAAGCCTTACGGCGGACTCGAACTAGTGAGTCTTTGCCTTGCATTTTAGTCCACTGCCACTCGGCCATCACTGCTTCTTAAAGCCTCTGGGAAAGCTGCTTACAAACTCGGGGTGTGACTTTTGAAATCCAATACAAAACTTTGCACGCTTATAACTTTTGACGGAGTGCTTTTTTGGCAGAAACCGAAAGCAGATTCGGATGCAGCGTGAAATTCTGCGTCAAATGCTCTATGGTCTATGTCACTTGGCCGGCACACCCAGTTGACCTTCCCTTGTCAGACATGTCAGACACCTAGACAGATTGATCGACTAGACCTAATAAAGCTATTCATAACACTGGCAATTGGCCCGATAAAAGCAATGGAGATTGACACATTAAAAGATCGATATCCGTTTGGCGATCGATATGCTCATTATATCAATTTGACAATATTTGGAAAGAATTTTGTTTCAAGTGTAACCAGTACTTTATTTTAAAACTTGATAAAGGTTGTTTTTTTGTTTGTTTATTTGATAAACATTGTCAGTTTTTCGCGATCAAGTCAAACAATGAGTCACAAATGAAAAGAAATTTTAGATTTTGTCTGTGTCTGTAAATCATGACATGACATGATATCATCATCAATATCGTTTTATCCGTTACCAGAGCTCACTTCGTCCGCATTTTCCGTTGGCGACGCCCTTTCTTTCTTCCATGACTAAAACTAATGTAACCCATGTTAAGCCCCGCCCCCTTTTTAAAAATGGACCTAAAAGTCAGATTCCCAATAGGTGAAAACCCCCAGGGGCAAAATGTCGGGCGCAAAAGTTGAATCCTTTGCCTTTTAACCGATAGAGCAAACGTAATTACGGAGCGTCGCGTTTGCGCACAGACGGACAGACCGACAGACGTCTCTTCTGCTTTATATATTGTAGATATATCGTAGATAACTTTTTTCGTTGTAATATTGCATATTTCTTCTGGATACACAAATAAAAATGAAGTCAAAGCTTAAAGGAAAATGAGATCATCATCAGTAAACTGAACATAGTTTTTCCGTTCTTCACAAGAGCCCCATCGACAATAAGGTTTGAACTGAAATTGGGTAATTGGCGAGATGTTTTCCTATATGCTAGCTTTATGTCTAATGCTATGACTTGTAAACTGTAGATTATTTTACTGTACAGTTAAGTACTCATTGTCAGCTTCTCCATTAAGAGGCTCACCTCAGTATCTGGTCCACAAATCGAATATTGGGGACAATAGGCACAACATTGAAATCCCTAGAAACAAAATGATAAATTTAAAATCTAATTTTTTCTTTGTTTTGCACAGTAGTCTTCATTTTATATCTAGAAAGGCAGAAACTTTTCTGACAAAACCAACCGGCGAACATTGACTCGTTGTGGCACAGTACTCGCCTGGCTAAAATCATAATTTATTCATTAAATGACTGAGAATTCTTCAGAATTTGCTGATTTCAATGCAAATGTGTCTCAAAACTATAAAATTCTCATAAAATTTACCTTCTTTTCCCCACATGGTACCCCTCTAGCAAAAGTTTCTGTGAAAATAACAGAAATAAGCAAAATTGCAAAGCTTATCGTGGAAGAGAGATTCATTGAGACTGAAATTCGATGCAATAAACCAATATTGAGATTCTTACTTTATTTTATAGCTTGTTCAATCATTGAAATATTTGCCATCAATCATACTCGAGAAATCAAGAAAAAGTCTCGAGCTTATCACCGGAAACTGGGAGATTTGTCGCAAAGTCGGGGGTTTTTACAAACTTCTCATTTTTGCAATGAGTTTTTGGAGCTCGCAAAAGTGTGACAAATTGCACCGGATACATTCGAAAAGCTCTTTTCAGTGTTTTTTAAACAATGTCTGGTGAATTCCTGCATTTCCTAAGCTCCGTTCTATACTTGAGTTGATAATGGCTTGATCAAAATTTCGGCATTGGTTTACTCATTAAGTTGCTAGCCATTTCTAAGCCATAAATTCTTAATCAACTCTAGATCTTTGCGAAATCAAACTTTCGATTTGCATTGCTCGATGCTCAACAATGTGTCAGCCATCTGGTTATTCTGAATCAAAGCGAATGAATCAATCCGAAAAACGCGAGAAGCGATAATGGAAATGATGGGAAAAAACAAGCGCCAAGTGATTAATTTTTCAATTTGAGTCAACCGCAGTTTGTATAATGTTTATCTGCTTAAAATTTAATTAAGATTAAACCATGCCCTTAGCCAAGTATTTCACCAGTCGAAACCAAGCGTTTGTCGACCATTTTCATGTCTTACAACAGAATTCTTCCCAATTTCCATCACCCACTCATCGTGAGTTCTTTCAATTTTGTGCAAATTCTAACAGATATAAAACAAACACATAATGGAGCACTTTTGAGCTGCCTGGTCATCTTTTAAATCAAATGTTGATTGATAACTCCCGAACAATCAAGATCTCTTAGTCTCGATTCTTGGAAAAGAATCCATTGATTCTGTTTAAAGAAAATTTCCGTTGATTTCTATTCTACAAAAATTAAACAAGTGAAGAACTTAGCTGAGCAAAGAATGCATTGAGCTTTGCTTTCAAAAATAATGCTTTTAACTTTCAATTGGAAGAAAGCCCTTCTGCACAATGTGGCTGGAGCTGTTTTGACAATCGTGATCTCATCTTGGCGCATTAAAGTCACTGATTTTTAAAAACAAGTCTAGAAGGTAAAAATATGATAAAGAGTAGTTAAATGTGTAAAAGAATAGCATTTTCACGTGGATTCCAGTTAATGGCTGTAAAAAGTGCGCTGAAAGAGATGAAAGAAACAGAGATAGCTCAAATCTCGAACCTCTCAAAAACAACGACCACTATTGCGCCAGAAATCAGGTAGTTTTGAATCAAAATTTAAATTTGAACTTAATTCAATCTTTTCGAGTTATGAAAAATCAAATTAGCTTTAAAGTTAAATAGTTAAATAACGATTCTCAGCATAGAATTCCATTTCTTCTGCCAACACGGTTGAACAAGATTTGAGGGACATTGCTACAAGGTAGATCCTATCTGTGTTCTGAATTATTATAGGCAAGTGGTAAACTCAATCATCCATACTAATAAAATACTAATTGTCGTTGTCGGATGAGCCGTTTCAAAGTGTCAAAGCTACAGAAATTAGAATCAGTAAGTGACCTTTCTTGATGACCAAACGGGTTGAACCCTTTTATTAATTAAGCGGTTGTGTCACCGCAAAAAACTGAATCAATTCATTTCTTGGCGTCTCCGAAAATCCAATTAGGAACTTTTGATTCGCACTCTCACTTGCTAAATGATATAAACAAGAAAGTGCCAAGTGATTCAACCTTTGCTTGCTACCAGATTCAACTTATTATTCATACTATGGGATCTGGATTCAGATCCGGTACTTGTTCATCTAGATCACAGCCTCGTCTGCTCCTAATCATTCTCTAATACCAGGTAATTATCTTTTTAAAATTCTCAAAAAATGTCACATATTTCGACATTTTGTTCATCTGCCTGTATTTTGTGACAAGAAAAAATTCCGACCCTTGCACTGTCATGGAACTTTACCAATGGAAGCTTATCAGTTTTTTGCAGTGATCAGGTACAAATCAGAGCTGATTTTCTCACTGTGAGATCACTTTCAATTAGTCATATTTACACAAAATACAGCCTGCTTGAACGGATCTTGTAATCAGTATTGTTTTGAATGTTTGTTTTTTTTGTCGTTATCATCTAGAAGTAAGATTTTCAAGTTTATTTGCGAAGAGTTTAATGTGAAGTCGTTCAACAATTGCCGATCGCTAAATGAAAAATTTTGATAGAGAAATGGAAAACAAATCAGTCTAATTATCAATCATCATTTCAACTTACTTGGGAGATCAATTCCCGGAGTATAAGCATAAGCGGTGACGTCAGCAAATCCATAAACAATAGCCGCATATTTTCCGGTTGGATCGGTCGTTTGAATGGATTGAGTGCCGGGTGTAACTGGATAGTCAACCATGTAATAAGTTGAAGTTCCTTGTCTAAATTTTTAGAGTTCAAATGCTTAAAATTTTGTGCAAACTTTTGGAATAATTGTGCAGAGACGGGAACACCATCGATTAGAAATTTGCTCTTATTCTCGGCGGCCGTCATGGACGTTTCGAGTCGAGTAAAATGGTGTTGAGTGGTTTTGCCGGTTAGTCCTGTTGTCACCTGAATAGTGAACAACGTTCAAGGATTAGGATCAGTGTTTAGTAAGTAATTGCCTGCTGAGTGCTGAAATACCACACTTGATTGGAATATCAGCCATACGTTTCTACAACTAGACATGGGCTTGGTTTCGGAGCAGGAATTGGCACTGAACATGCCTGCTAGTACTAGTTCTGTAACTTTGGCTATCAAACCTAAAGTCAAGCATAAAGTCCTACCATAAGGCAATGCACGTCGGCGCGAAACAATGTAAACTTTCGGTTTCTATCGGACTTTGATGTGCTATGCTCTATTTAACGTGATATTTATCCATGCTTTAACGTACAAAAAGTTGTTAAACGGCATTTTTGGGTGTAAAGTTTAAACTGTTATAACTTGTTACAGGTATACCCACTTTGTGTACTGTTTATTGTCACATTTATTACAGCTACGATTACATCATCTTCGGTATTTATTGTAGTGTTTTCCATCACTTGTACTTGTCGAGTCATTTTAGGTAGCTCATTAAGAAAATCTAATTCGCGCTGCCTTTTTTGCTGGTCATGTAATGTGGATCACTAATTCTGGCATATCGTTGACTATATGACTCGAAGTGGTAATATTGGAACGTTCGACGGATGTGGATGAAGAGAATGTTAAGAGAAGAGAGGAGCTTTGTAAAAAAAATGGTTGAACAACAAAATACGAGTGCTCTTTTATAGTTGAGATGAAAATCCATCTCAATAAACATGCTTGCTCTAATAGACAATTTATTCCGCAAAATACATCAAAAATAATTAATAATCAAAAGTTTTCGATATAATCCTGTATTCGTATTTCCTAGGCATCACGGATCTCGTTGAGAGTTTGAATCAATTGCTAAACCAATTAAATTAAAATTCTTTAAAACCCTATTAACTCACGTTAACTCCAGTGTCGAATTTGCGTAAACAAGGTAAGTAATCCTCAGCATATGATTCGAACGTGGACTTTATTTTTCTAAACAAAAAGTGTGTTGTTTTAAAGTGCCAAAAGATACGTAAATGACTCGTAAGTTCTCCCGTAAATCGGCAAAAGTTGATGCGTCCCTGAGAATCTTCTTCTTCGAAAGGAATTTCGAAGAAGATACTTCAAATGGTTTTATTTGATAAAAATACCGTTTCAAAGACGTTGATGCCCTCGGAGAAGTCCCTTGTGCAATTCAGGAAACAAATCCTTGCAAGCGTTGATGACATTTTTTGATTCCTTGTTGAAGTTCCATCGACATTTGATTAGCCTGAAATAAATTGAACTAATGCAAGCTTTTTAATTTCAAAATAACAAAAAGATGCAAAATACCTTTTCTCCAGTAACGGAATGGCTTTATGTGGATGATGCTTCTTGTAAGCTACGAGCACCACAAATCTAAAAAAAGTAAAAATGACTCCAAAACTGACATCTGCTCACTTCCAAAAATTGCATTCGCCACAGTAGAACATCTTGTCGACAATATTCTGAAATAAGGTCTCCATGAGAATCAATTTAAGTAGGCATACCTTTCGTGACATTCATTGCAGCCATATGATTATATTCCCGGCATCCGTTAAGCATTTGTTACAACAGCTCGTGAAAAGCTTTCTCCACTGTTCTATTTGTCGAGTCATTTCGGGTAGCTCATTCAGAAAATCTAAAAAAGATTAGTGAATGCAAGAGAATTCATCTACCATGAAATCGATCTTTCCGTTTGTCGTGTTAGGAGGGCATAGTCATGCGACAAGTTGGACAAGCATGATCTTGTTTTTGTGACAAGTAATAAGACGTTTTTGTTCGTGTCTTTAAATAGCAACCCGTGCAGAAATTATGTGTCCGCAATCAAGAGAAAACGATTTCTTTTGCCTGGATTTCTTGCCTTGAAACTAAACCAAGAACTTTTCCAAAGCAAGTCATCAAACGCACATTCTTCCTGACAAACTGGACATTCCGGAATTTAAAAAGGCTAAAAGAATCACTATGATTTGCAAATCCCAAATCCAACCTTCAGAAGGACATATATCCCATTGGAGTAAACACTAGAGCGCTCTTGTGACAAAACGTTCAAAACAATTCAATTAATTAACTTGCTTTTAGCTTATTGAAACAAAATTCATAATAAAATTCACCAATCAAAAAGTAGGCAAAATTGCGATTCTTGAAACAATAACTAAGTCCACATTGATGCTTCCTTTCTTCTTCATCCATTTCTTTCTTTCTCGAAACATTCATTGCACATCGCCAATCCACACTTCAAAGGTCGTGGAGAACGAGGTTGATTGGCAACTCGAGCAACTCAAAATTGAGAAAAATTAAACAAGAACAACTTGATTTACCTTTAAAATCATAGATTATTTCCGAAATCCATTACTAAGAAGCAAAAACTTACACGGTTGCTTGCAGACAATGCAGTTGAGCTGATTCAAACACCCTCA